>PVKV010034921.1:0-17184 GCA_004027835.1 Alouatta palliata | reverse complement strand
GAGATAGTGCCATTGCACTCCAGCCTGGGTAACAAGAGTGAAACTCCGTCTCAAAAAAAAAAAAAAAAAAAAAAAAAGTCAGGTTTTTTTTTTCTAGCATTGTCTTGTCACCAGAAGGAAAAGTGCTGAATTCTCTGTCTCTCCATTTTCCAATAATAAACCTCCTGGGAGCAATAACTTTTTGCAGTTGTGCCCCTCCACACTTTCTCTCTGGCTTGCTTTCTTTCCCACATACGAATACACACATAGCAGATACATCACGCACAGACTTTTTCTTAATGTGTAATCTGTAAATCTAGGCCCATGTCTTAGGTTTTCACTGAAGTCGGGAAACTGTGAAGGACTGACTTTCGTTCTTCAGCTTGCATGCACTTTGCCAAGGATTTTTGGTAACCAATAAAACAATCATGTTCACGCCGAATGTATTTCTTTGTGATTAAATGGAAAAGAGTATTCATGAACTGCTTAAACAGTATTTTTATACCAAAACATCAACACACAATGAAAAATGAGCTATAGTTGTTCCAAATGTTCCGAATAGCAGCTTTGCATTTGTGGTCATATTTTGGCAAAATGATTTTATATTTAACTGAAAGTGATGCAACAGTGCATGCATTCTGTGGATAGATGCTTATTCACTTAGCTGCACCATCAAAAATTTAAACTATCTGGTTCAAATGATCTGCAATGCCTACTGAAGGTACGGTTGGAAAATTAGGAACTGTGGAATTATTTGTGCTTTTTTTTTTTTTTGCCTTTTCATGAAGCTTGAATTAAATCTAGATTTTGTGAAAAACAAAACTAAAGCAATATAAGAATTCTTTAACTTCGTCTTGTAAAAAAATATGTGATTTTTGTTGTTGTTTTGAGACGGAATCTCGCTCTGTCGTCCAGGCTGGAGTGCAGTGGCACGATCTTGGCTCACTGCAACCTCCACCTTCTGGGTTCAAGCAATTCTTCTGCCTCAGCCTCCTGAGTAGCTGGGACTATAGGCACACGCCACCACACCTGGCTAATATTTTTGTATTTTTAGTAAAGACGGGGTTTCACCATATTGGCCAGGCTGGTCTTGAACTCCTGATCTTGTGATCCGCCCACCTCGGCCTCCCAAAGTGTTGGGATTACAGGCATGAGCCACTGCACCCATCCATATGTGATTGTTATAAAAAATCTGTACCTTGAAGATATATTAGTGAAACTAGATGAATACAAATGTAACTAATAACTTTTTTTTCCCCGGTGATTTTTCTCTCTCAATGTAAGACATGTAGGACTCCAGAACACGCACTGTAATTTGTTCTGATAATAGGAAAATCAATGCTGGTTTTCTCAGTGTCGTAGTTATCAAGGGGCAATGCCAAAATCATTAGATAAACATCGTCTTTTCTATCACATCATTGTCTACATAAAATTTCATCTTAGAAAATATGCAAGAATATTATATTTGCTTCCAAAGCTTGAAAATGCAATAAAATTTGAAGTATTGAAAATATGACTTCTGGTTGACAACATCTTAGAAGTTGCAGAGGTATCTCTTTTTGAGACTAATAATGACTGACTTTAATAATGTTACAAAGCAAGGGAGGATTTCAATAGCAAGCAAATGTGATGAATGGGCATGAGGAACAATGAAGCTATTGACAAACATGCTAACTTTTAGAATTCTGTCTAAATTATTATTTTTTTTCCAGTGCAGAGGAAGACGCTCAAGTGTATCAGTGTTCATCAGATGCAGGGTAATAAAAATGTGAGTGACAGTTAATGGCCTGTGACTGTAATATGATTGTTAGTGTAGGTAAGTGAATGCATTGGTTCCTGTTTAAAGAAGTGGTCCACAGTCAAGATAGGTGAAGTCTGCAGAAAATTGAGGCCCTGAAAGGGAAAGAGGGAAAGGAGGCTAAACAAACAAAAACAAAAAACCCCACCACCACCAACAGAACAATTGCCCTTGACTAGTATTTTGAAATAATAATAAAACAATTTCAGTAATTAAAAAATCGTTTGTTTTCTGTCTTAGATTTGATTTGAGTCAATTGTTCCTGCTAGCTATTTAGATGAAATATATGGAATATCACTTAATAGGCAGAGGTGCTGATACTATTTCCTCTTAAAGGATCTGATTCCTGGCATCCAAAGGAAACTGGAATTCAAGTTAGTATTAGAACTTGAATTTGTTCTGCCAGAGTGAAAATTGGTTCCATTAGCCCTCAGTCACAGAATTCTTACAGACCTGGCTAGAGCTGTAGATATGATATATCCAACTAGCTGAGAATCATAGTCTTAAGTAATGCTGCATGTGCTTTGGAAAACCATCCAAGGGGTTTTAATTTTTTTTTTAATGAAAGTTTTCTAATTTTACAGTTCTCGTAAATCTGGAACAAGTCTAATTAAGGTCATCAAGGCAAGTGAAAACCTAATGAGCGACCCTTTGGAAATCACATGATGAGAATAATTTAAGGGTGAAATATTCAATTGTGTGCACTCTTTAGCAAGGATTCTTTCCTGAACATTATTCTTATTCACTTGCCCATACTTCCTTCTCATTGCAGATTTATAGTGCTCTTGGGGAGACTCCTGTGAGAAGTGACACATCAGACAGACACGCTATTCAAAAGCTTAAAACTTAGCATCTATGTAAATAAAAATAGAAACAACGATGACCACAAAAAAGCAAAATCAACTTTACTTAGATCAATAATTCTGCCCAACCTATTAAAGAGAATGGGAAAAATATGCATGTCATCCAAAAGTTCATAATTTTTTCTACATAGGAGGATTTCAGATAAATTTGATTCATAATACACATATACATTTATGTACATAAGCATCGTGACCTTTCATAAATTAAATAAAATAAATTGATTGGAAATCAATCAATTTATTGATTCTGGCATGTTCTTTATACGAAAATATTCAATAGCTTCATGAAATAATTGATTGCACATTTAAAAGATTTTAAAATTTCTTGGTGAGGCACAGTGGCTCATGCCTGTAATTCCAGCACTTTGGGAGTCTAAGGAAGGAGAATTGCTTAAGCTTGGGAATTTGAGGCTGCAGTGAGCTATGAATGCGCCACTATACTCCAGCCTGGGCTACAGAGAAAAACATCGTATCTTAAAAAACAAAAATGTAAAATTTCTAGTGAGACAAATATGATATTTGACTTAATTGAAAAATTAAAATAAAATTGGATTCTCTATAATGTTTCATAGAAATATGTTTTCTATTTTTCTTTTGAACAGAAAATTTGTCAACTTACTATTTTGGTGTCAATTTTTCCTGATATGTGTTTTATTTCCTTGTGAGCAAATGTTATTAGCTAAGTTAATAGTAGCAGACACAGTAATCATAAAATCTCAGAGGTAATGTTATGGCATGGGCAGTAATTCAAATTAGAACTATTTGTGCATAACTCAGAAAGGTTACTTACTTTAGTTAATTCTTTTCTTATTCTGTATTCATCTTGTTGCATCAGATTTTTAACTTATTTTGTCTACAGTGTGAGATCTCAGTTTTTGTGTGTGTGTGTGTGTGTGTGTGTGTGTGTGTGTGTGTGTGTGTGTGTTTGAGACTGAATCTTGCTGTTGTCTCCTAGGCTGGAATACAATGACATGATCTCAGTTCACTGCAACCTCCACCTCCCGGGTTCAAGTGATTCTCCTGCCTCAGAGTCCTGAGTAGCTGAGATTACAGGTGTCTGCTACCATGCCTGGCTAATATTTTTGTATTTTTAGTAGAGACAGGGTTTTGCCATGTTGCCCAGGCTGGTCTCAAACTCCTGACCTCGTTATCTGCCTGCCTCAGCCTCTCAAAATGCTGGGATTATAGGCATGAGCCACCATGCCCAGCCAGATCTCAGTATTTTCATACTAAGTGTAAAAGTATTTTTATACTGAGTATACAGTATTTTATAAATGCTCTCTTCAACAATTTTTGTAACTTGGAACTTGAACTTAGCTTGTTCAAGTTATTCAACAAACAGTTAAAAGTAGACAAAGGAAACAGTTTAGACAGGGCATGCCCGAAAACCCAGCATTTAAGAGGCAGAGTCAGGAAGATTGCTTGATCCCAGGAGTTTGAAAACAGCCTGGGCAACACACGGAGACCCCCATCTCTACAAAAAATTTTAAAAAATAAAATTAGCCAGGCATGGTGGTGCACGCTTGTGGTCCCAGCTATCACAAGGCTGAGGTAGGAGGGTACCTTGAGCCCAGGTGGTTGAGGCTGTGCTTCAGTGAGCCGTGATCACGACACTGCTTTCAGGCCAGCCTAGATGACAGACTGAGACCCTATCTGTGTCCAGAAAAAAAAAAAAAAGGAGTTTGTATTTTTTTTTTCTGATTAAACAAAAAATGGAGGACTAGTTTTCAGAACAAATTTAGGCATGTTTTAGTTGTTGCAAAGTCTCTGCTGGCTGCAAAAATCATCGAGTAACAACAACAACCACAAGGCTCCAGGAAAAGCGAACGCCCACCCAGCCACTTAAACCGCAGACTTCACCAGGAGCTGCTTGTCAGTGCGGCGCTTACCAGTTTTCTTCCCTCTGCTCGATTCAAAGGAGATTGCTTTGCCCTGTGGGAGTCTTGCTCTTCCCAACAAGCGTGGAAGAAAAAATGCAATAGGCAGTTCCAGGAGTGTTGCCTTTGACAGCGTGTCTCAGGGGACTTAATATTCTAGGTGGCAAGTGGCCAAAATAAGTAGAAACTTAGGTAACTGCCAAGCTGCAAGACTGAAGAAAGTACTGCCATAGCGAACCAGAACGAAGGAAAGAAAGTTTCTGCATTAAAAAGAACTGGGAATTACATGGCCGATGATGAGTGAGAATTATGCCTGGTGTGTGTATGTGTAGAGAAAAGGATAAACTCTTGGAGATGTTTATAACAACCTTATGATTCGAGAGAAGCTCTGTTCTTTTTGTTTTGTTTTGTTTTTGCAACAAGCCTGTCACGCAGGCTGCAGTATGATAATGTGGCCATAGCTCATTGTAACCCTGAACTCCTGGGCTCAAATGATCATCCTCTTGTCTCAGTCTCTGGAATGGCTGGAACTACAGGCATGAGCCACCACAGCTAGCTAATTTTTAAAACTGTATAGCAATGGGGTCTCACTATGTTTCCCAGGCTGCTCTTGAATTCCTGTCTTCAAGTGATACTCCTCCCTCAGCCTCCCAAAGTGCTGGGATTATAAGCATACACCACAATGCCTGGCCCTGTTTAGTTGAATATTGCTTTCCTTAATGCTTTAGAATCAAAATTATATCATTACTTATACTTACATTTGTCTGGACTATAAAAATAATATAATGCCCAACAAATTGTTTTAGCTGCCACAAGTTCCTCCACTTCGAGACTGCACAGCCTTTTGCAATGTGACTTTGCCACTTCTCCCATCCAGAAGTGGAATCTTCTCCATCCCCTGGAATGTGGCCTGGTCTTTTGAGTTGCTTTGGCTAATGGGATACAGGGGAAGTAATATTGTATACGTTCTGGAATCCAGGCCCCGAGGAGCTTTTGCAGCTTCCAACTTTGTCCTCTAGAAACACGATGCCACAAAGAAGCTTGGGATGAAGGATCATAAGGCGAGAAGAGTCCAACGCCCAGCATACCCACTGAGAGCTACAGGCATGAGATCCCGCCCAATCAGCAGAACCATACAGCCAACAGAATCGTGAGAAATAAGAAATTGTTGTTCTAAGCCACTAAGCTTTGCAGTGGTTTGTTACGCAGCAATAGATATCCGTCCTTGCAACTACTACAATCATCTAAAGTTGAGAGAGGCCGGGCATGGTGGCTCACTCCTATAATTCCAGCACTTGGGAGGCTGAGGCAGGCAGATCACTTGAGGTCAGGAATTTGAGACCAGCCTGGCCAACATGGCGAAACCCCGTCTTTACTAAAAATACAAAAATTAGCCAAGCGTGGCAGCGTGTACCTGTAATCCCAACTGCTTGGGAGGCTGAGGTGGGAGAATCACTTGAACCAGGGAGGCGAAGGTTGCAGAGAGCCAAGATCGCGCCATTGCACTCCAGCCTAAAAAAAAAAAATTGAGAGAGAATTTGTTGATATAGCAGGAGTATAAATTGTGCCGGGCATGGTGGCTCACACCTGTAATCCCAGCACTTTGGGAAGCTGAGGCAGGAGGATCACTTGAGGTCAGGAGTTCAAGACCAGCCTGGTCAACATGGTAAAACCCCGTCTCTACTAAAAATACAAAAATTAGCTGGGCATAATGGTGCATGCCTGTAATCCCAGCTACTTAGGAGGCTGAGGTAGGAGAATCGCTAGAACCTAGGAGGCAGAGGCTGCAGTGAGCTGAGATGGTGCCACTACACTCCAGCCTAAGTGACAGAGCAAGACTCTTGTCTCAAAAACAAAACAAAACAAACCAGGTGAGGTGGCTCATGCCTATAATCCCAGCACTTTGGGAGGCCAAGACAGCCAGATTACCTGAGGTCAGAAGTTCAAGACCAGCCTGACCGACATGGAGAAATCCCATCTCTACTAAAAATACAAAAAAATTAGCCAGGTGTGGTGATTTATGCCTGTAATCCCAGCTACTCAGGAGGCTGAGGCACGAGAATTGCTTGAACCTGGGAGATGGAGGTTGCAGTGAGCCGAGATCATACCATTGCACTCCAGCCTGGGCAACAAGAGTGAAACTTCATCTCAAAAAAAAAAAAAAAGAGTATAAATTGTGACCAAGTTAAACAGCTTCAGTTAAGATCCTGTTAGCATATGTGAAGCTACCACAGGCCCAAATTTCTTTCTTTCTTTTTTTTTTGAGATGGAGTTTCGCTCTGTCACCCAGGCTGGAGTGCAATGGTGCAATCTTGGCTCACTGCAACTTCCGCCTCCTGGGTTCAAGTGATTCTCCTGCCTCAGCCTCCTGAGTAGCTGGGATTACAGGTGCCTGCCACCATGCCTGGCTAATTTTTGTATTTTTAGTAGAGTTGGGGTTTCACCAGGTTGGCCAGGCTGGTCTCGATTTCCTGACCTCCGATGCACCCGCCTCGGCCTCCCAAAGTGCTGGGATTACAGGCGTGAACTACCACGCCCAGCCAAAATTTATTTATTATTTATTATTTTAAAAAAACAAAGACGGGATCTCCCTGTGTTGCCTGTGGTGGTCTTGAACTCCTGGGCTCAGACAGTCTCCTGCCTTGGACTCCCAAAGTGCTGGGATTACTGGAATGAGCCACCATACACATCCGTGACATGAGATTTTCATCCCTAAAAAATTAGCTGGGCATTGTGGTACATGCCTGTAATCCCAGTTACTTGGGAAGCTGAGGTTGATGAGGATTTAAGGAAGTCACATTATTTTATATCATCTATCCAACAACACAGTGAGGCTGGCAGGGTGGTTATTATCTACATTTTCAAAGATGAGGGTAAGTGCTGTGACTCATGTTTGTAATCCCAGCACTTTGGGAGGCTGAGGCAGGAGGATCACTTGAGGTTGGTAGTTTAAGATCAGCTTGGGCAACAGTGAGACTCTGTCTCTTTTAAAAACTTAAAAAGAGGCTGGGTGCGGTGGCTCATGCCTATAATCCCAGCACTTTGGGAAGCCAAGGTGGGTGGATCACCTGAGGTCAGGAGTTCCAGACCAGCCTAACCAACATGGAGAAACCCAATCTTTACTAAAAATACAAAATTAGCCAGGCACTGTGGCGCATGCCTGTAATCCCAGCTA
Organism: Alouatta palliata; assembly: GCA_004027835.1. Lineage (NCBI taxonomy): Eukaryota > Metazoa > Chordata > Mammalia > Primates > Atelidae > Alouatta > Alouatta palliata. The sequence goes on along the minus strand of PVKV010034921.1, from coordinate 9,492 downwards.
CTTGGGAGGCTGAGGCAGGAGAATTGCTAGATCCCAGGAGGTGGAGGTTGCAGTGAGCAGAGATCATGCCATTATACTCCAGCCTGGGCAACAGAGTGAAACTTCATCTCAAAAGAAAAAAAAATTAAAAAGAAAGAAAGAAATATGAATAAACAGGTCCAGGAAAGCAATGGAAGTCTGAAACTAACATTTCAGCTTGAGAGGGAATATCCTTGAGGAGATGTCAACGAGCCTTGTTTTTCTTACCGGCAAAGTGAAGGGTTGTACTGGATTTCTGACGCTCCTTTAGTCATAAATCTAAAGTCTCAGACTGGGCTACATTCATTAGAGTCTTTGGAGAGGAAAAGGGACTTGAGACCAACAGGAACAGAAGCTGGGAGAAATCAGCTTGCATAAGGACTAGGTATCTAGACTTAGCAGAAAGCCATTCATTCACTTCATTCATTCAACAATAATTTATTGAATGTTTTTAAAATTTCATTTTTATGTGCCTGGCATTGTTATAGGCATCGGAGATGCAGTGGTGAATAAACCCCTATGTGATATACATGCTGGTATGTACATGTAAGAGGCTTCTCAGAGGAAGTGAAAAAATATACCAAATCAAATAGACGTAAGTGCTATAAAAAAAGAGCAGTAATATAATAGTGATGGTGAAAGACGTGGATGGTGCCTTATAGTAGATCAGGGAGGCCTCTTGAGATGATATTTGGCAGATAAGGGTTTAAGTCCTAGTGCTGTCACCTTTTTTGTTTTTTCCCTGGAGACAGGATCCACTTTGTCACCCAGGCTGTAGTGCAGTGGCACAAATCACAGCTCACTGCAGCCTCAACCTCCCAGGCTCAAGAGATCCTACTGCCTCAGCCTCCTGGTAGCTGGGACTACAGGCATGCACCATCATGCCCAGATAATTTTTGTATTTTTTGTAGAGATGGGGTTTCTCCATGTTGCCCAGCCTAGTCTCAAACCCCTGAGCTCAAGTGATCTGCCTGCTTTGGCTTCCCAAAATGTTAGTATTATAGGCATGAGCCACTGTGCCTAGCCTATAACATTAAAAAAAAAAATAGCTATATACAAAAAGTCTTAGCGATATTCATGGTTGATGCATATCAAAATATAGTGAATTTAGCTCGGAATGGTGGCATGCACCTGTACTCCCAGCTACTTAGGAGGCTGAGGCAGGAGAATTGCTTGAACTCAGGAGGTGGAGGTTGCAGTGAGACCCTACCTCAAAAAAAAAAAAAATTATTGTAAAATATACATTACATTTACCATTTTAATAATTTTTAAGTGTGTAGTTCAATGGCATTAAATACATTCACATCATTATTCAACCATTGCCACTATCCATCTCCAAAACACTTTTCATATGGCAAAACTGAAACTCTGCCCATTAATCAGTAACTGTTTTCTTTAATCCCCTCTTTCCCACAAGTTTCTGGTAGCCACCTTTCAACTTTCTGTTTCTATGTATCTGATTGCTCTAAGTACCTGATTTGAGTGGAATTATACAGCATGTGTCCTTTGGTGACTGGCTTATTTCACTTAGCATAATGCCTTCAAGGTTATCCATGTAAAAAAAATGTCTTCCCTTTTAAAGCTGAATAATGTTCTATTGTACGTACATATCACATTTTATGTATCCATTCTTCTGCTGATGGACACTTGAGTTGCTTCCACCTTTTGACTGTGGTGAACAATGCTGCTAGGAACATGGGTATACAAATATCTGTTAGTGCTCCTACTTCTATATTTTTAATCTATATACCCAGAGGTGGAATTGCTGCATCATATGGCAATTCTATTATTATTATTATTTTTTGAGATGAAATCTCACTCTGTCATCCAGGCTGGAGTGCAGTGACCCAATCTTAGCTACTGCAAACTCTGCCTCCCGGGTTCAAATGATTCTCCTACCTCAGCCTTCTGAGTAGCTGGGATTACAGGCGCCCGCCACCACGCCTGGCTAATTTTTGTATTCTTAGTAGACACAAGGTTTCACCATGTTGGGGTGATCCGCCTGCCTTCGCCTCTCGAAGTGCTGGGATTACAGGTGTGAGCCACCACGCCTGGCCCTTGGCCTTATTTTTAGAAACCACTGAATATGGCTTATTTATTTATTTATTTGAGACACGTTCAGGCTAGAGTGCAGAGGTGTGATCATGGCTCACTGTAACCTCCGCCTCCCGAGTTCAAGTGATTCTCCTGCCTCAGCCCCCCAAGCAGCTGGGACTACAGGCGTCCACCACTATGCCCAGCTAGTTTTTGTATTTTTAGTGGAGGTGGAGTTTCATTATGTTGGCCATGCTGGTCAAGAACTCCTGACCTCAAATAATCCACCCACTTCAGCTTCCCAAAGTGCTAGGACACAGCCACAGCGCTGGGCGGGAATATATATGGCTATTCTTTCTTTCTTTCTTTTTATGAGATGGAGTTTCACTATTATTGCCCAGGCTGGAGTGTAAGGGTGTGATCTCGGTTCACTGCAATCTCCGCCTCCCGAGTTCAACCGATTCTCCTGCCTCAGTCTCCCTAGTAGCTGGAATTACAGGCATGTGCCACCATGCCTGGCTAATTTTGTATTTTTAGTAGAGATGGGGTTTCTCCATGTTGGTCAGGCTGGTCTTGAACTCCCGACCTCAGGTAAGCTACCCGCCTCAGCCTCCCAAAGTGCTGGCACTACAGGTGTGAGCCACCATGCCTGGCTGAATATGGCTATTCTAAACCCAAAGATCTGTAAGCTAAAGAGGCATATTATCTGCTTGCCACCCATCCAATGTACAATGGACACTCCTATTCAAAAAGGGGAAGAACAAGAGGTCCACAGCAATCATTGGTCATAGCAATTCTGAAATTGAGTTGGTGCATGTTGCCAGATCTCCCTCCTGTAGGGGCAGGGAATGCTCCTTGATTAGGACTGGTTCTGCACTGTGGAGATGGCCCTTATTCCACTGTTCTTTGAGGCTCTTGGCTCCACCCCCAGAGATTTTGGCTCTGCTTGGTGAGATATCCTCTTTTCCAATGAAAAGGGCCTGGCTGGGCATTGTGGCTCAAGCCTGTAATCCCAGCACTTTGGAAAGCTGAAGCAGGAGGATCACTTGAGCTCAGGAGTTCAAGATCAGCAGTATAGTGAGACCTCATCTCCAGTTAAATTTTTTTTAAAATTATGAATATTTAAAAAAATAGAGATGGAGTCTCACTGTGTTGTCCAGGCTGGTCTTGAACTCCTGAGCTCAAGTGATCCACCTGCCTTGGCCTCCCAAAGTGCTGGGATTAGAGATATGAGTCCTCATGCCTAGCCAAGTATATATCTATATCTATATCTATATCTATATCTATATCTATATCTATATCTATATATATATATATATATATATTTTTTTTTTTGAGATGGAGTCTTGCTCTGTTGCCCAGGCTGGAGTGCTGCAGTGGCACAATCTTGGCTCACTGCAACCTCCGCCTCCCAGGTTTAAGTGATTCTTCTGCTTCAGCCTTTGGAGTAGCTGGGATTACAGGTGCATGGTGCCATGCCCAGCTAATTTTTGCATTTTTAGCAGACATGGGGTTTCACCAGGTTGGCCAGGCTGGTCTCAAACTGCTGACCTCAGGTGATCCATCTGCCTTGGCCTCCCAAAGTGCTAGGATTACAGGCGTGAGCTAACGACCCTGGCTACACTGCTGGTTTTCAACATCTGATTTCATATTTACTTTTAGGCACTCCTATCATCTGTCTTGTATTCCTGCTACTCCATTAAAAATGATCTTATTAAGAATACTAGCCACAGTGACTCATGCTTATAATCCCAACATTTTGGGAGGCTGAGGTGGGAGGACTGCTTAAGCCCAGCTTGAGATCACCCTGGCCAACATAGTGAGATCCTATCTCTCCAAAAAATAAAAAAGAAAATTAGCATGGGGTGGTGGCGTGCACCTGTAGGTAGCCCCAGCTACTCGGGATGCTGAGGTGGGAGGATTGCTTGAATCTGGGAGGTCAAGGCTGCATGCAGTGAGCCGAGATAGTGCTAATGTACTCCACCCTGGATGACAGAGCAAGACTCTGTTTAAAAAGAAAGAATACTGATGAATCTTGAATGCTAAATCCAATTGATCTAATTGGTAATTTTTTTTTTTTTTCGAGATGGAGTTTTGCTCTGCCACCCAGGCTGGAGTGCAGTGGTGCAATCTCAGCTCACTGCAACCTCTGCCTCCCAGGTTCAAGCAGTTCTCCTGCCCTCAGCTTCCTGAGTAGCTGGGACTACAGCCATGTGCCACCATGCCCGGCTAATCTTTTTTTTTTTTTTTTTTTTTGAGATGGAGTCTGGCTCTGTCATCCAGGCTGGAGTGCAATGTTCGGTCTTGGCTCACTGCAACTTCTGCCTCCCAGGTTCAAGCAATTCTTCTGCCTCAGCCTCCCAAGTAGCTGGGATTACAGGCACCTGCTACCACGTTCAGTTAATTTTTGTATTTTTAGTAGAGACAGGGTTTCACCATGTTGGCCAGGATGGTCTCGAACTCCTAACCTCACGAACCACCCGACTTAGCCTCCCAAAGTGCTGGGATTAAAGGTGTGAGCCACTGCGTCCGGCAATTTTTGTATTTTTAGTAGAGACGAGGTTTCATCATGTTGGTCAGGCTGGTCTCAAACTCCTGACCTCAGATGATCCACCCGCCTTGGCCTCCCAAAGTGCTGGCTGGAATTACAGGTGTGAACCACCGAGCCCGGCCTAATTTCTGGTTTTTAACTTATTTGATTTTTTGCGGGAGGGAGGATAGTGTCAACCATAACTTTCCTCCTTTATATTCTTTCTGAGGTTTCTTCTTTCAGGATTTCTCTTTCCTTTTTTTGTTTTTTTTGAGATGGAGTCTCACTCTGTTGCCCAGGCTGGAGTGCAGCGGCTTGATCTTGGCTTACTGCAACCTCCACCTCCTGGGTTCAAGTGATCCTCCTGCCTCAGACTCTCATGTAGCTGGGATTACAGGGGCCTGCCACCATGCCTGGCTAATTTTTGTATTTTTAGTAGAGACAAGGTTTCATTATGTTGGCCAGGCTGGTCTTGAACTCCTGACCTCAAGTGATCTGCCCGCCTCAGCCTCCCGAAGTGCTGGGATTACAAGCATGAGCCACCAAGCCCGGCCAAGATTTCCTTTTTCTGTCTCTTAAACATTTGTATGCCTGGCTCTCTTGTATTCACTGGTGTGCTGGAGTTGGCTCCCAGCAGCTCATAAGAACCAACTGGGTGTATCTCTTCACAGCTCTAGGCTCAGTGATGACAAAGTGGTGGCTTGAAGTTGACCACAGACATCAGCAAATGCTACAAATCGGGCCCCCTTTAGCTGGAGAGATGATTGTTAAACACTTAACTGTCCATCACTTCTTCCATTCCTGCCCTTCATAGCCTGCCTGGTTAATCCGCAGTTACAGTCTCAAGCACCATTCGTATACTGATGCCTATCACATCTTTCATCTGCAGTTAAGATCTGTCTTTAGGCCTCGTTTCCCAAATGCCTCTGGCTTCACTTGGCTGTTCACTTGGCATATTATATTTCCCCTTAAAACTGCTCTTAAGAATAAATTCTTTGTCTCAGTATACAACACCATTTTCCCCCTCTTGTTCACCCCTCATTGCCAAACCCATGGTTCACACGATTTTTTGGGGGTAGGGGGGTATGGAGTCTAGCTCTGTCACCAGGCTGGAGTTCAGTGGTGCGATGTTAGCTCACTGCAAACTCCATCTCCCAGGTTCAAGCGATTCTCCTGCTTCAGCCTTCCAAGTAGCTGAGATTGCAGGCATGCACTGCCACACTCAGCTAATTTTTGTTTTTGTGTTTTTTTTTTTTTTTTTTGCACATCACTCCTTTATTATACTGATCTGGAAAAAGGATTTGGTACAGTTATGCTCAGAGGAACACTAGACCCATTTGGCAGAGCCAAGCAACCAGAACACGATTCAGAAATCAGTGAGACACTTGGACAGGACCAAGAGGCATTTCACTGCCACAAAACAAGGTGGGGAGGGATTTGGAAACAAACAGCAGGAAGCACTCCTGCCCCTCAGAGGTCAAGGAGCTGATCCCATATTGGTATGAGGAATGGTTTATTTTCTCATGACCATATGTGGTACTATTTCAACCACCACAAGAAACCCCAAAAGGGTTACTGTTTTGTACTATTTATATATACTATACTTTTTATATATATATAAAAGTAAATGTAACACCCAAACTAAATTGAGGATTCATCCCAACCTTCTAGAGCCAGCTTCTGTGGAGTCAGGGAGGAAACAGTTGTCATATCACCATGCAGGTTACATCCATCTGCCACTGGAATGAGAGCCCCCAGGCAGTGGCCTGACTGCAGACGAGCAGAGGACTGGCTCCTGGGGGCAGACAGGCTCTCTTGCTTCTCTTCATTGGTCACGGCTTAGCATGTTCCTCCCTTCAAGTCCTTAGTTAACAAAGCACTTGCAAAAACCCATCACTACCTTTCAACTCTCTTGGATAAGGGGAGCCTTTCTACAGCTTGGACTGAGAACCTGTGCCCTAGAAGTGCAATTCTGACTAGAATGTATGAAGGGAGTGGGTACAGGAGACAAAATGGCTAAAATGAAAATGGGAGCCACCAGTCCCCATCTGCAGCTATAACTCAAGATGTCTACAGATGTGGTCAGTGTGACATGTGCAGGAGGGAGGGGTAGAGGGATGCAACAGGCAGGGAGGGTGCTCCTGGGGACAGCAGGCTGCCCATTGGCCTTCACTTCTTGGCCTTCCCCTGGGCAGCCACAGCTTCCATGGCTTTACACCCGGTCTCTTCATCCCCCAGGAACTGCATGGGCTTGATGGGTTTCAAATTCTTGTCCAATTCATAGACAATGGGAATACCAGTGGGAAAGTTCAGCTCCATGATAGCCTCTTCAGAGAGACCCTCCAGATGCTTGACAATGCCCCGGAGGCTGTTGCCATGGGCTGCGATCAGTACCCGCTTCCCCTCCTTGATCTGGGGAACTATTTCTTCATTCCAGAAGGGCAGAGCTCTAGCAGTCGTGTCCTTCAGACTCTCACAGGAGGGTAACTGATCTGTGAGGTCTGCATACCTGCGATCCTTACTGATGTTGCTGTAGAAAGGATGGTCGGGCTCCATCGGAGGTGGTGGGACATCATAGGAGCGCCTCCATATCTTCACCTGGGCCTCACCATGCTTTGCAGCAGTTTCTGCTTTATTGAGACCAGTTAGACCCCCCATAGTGCCGCTCATTGAGGCACCAGGTCCTCACTACTGGCAGCCACATCTGATCAATGGCATCTAGCACTGTCCAGAGGGTCCGGATCGCTCTCTTCTGCACTGAGGTGAAGCAGATGTCAAACTCATAGCCAGCATCTCGCAGTGCCTGCCCGCCACGCTTCGCCTCCTCGTGGCCCGCCGGGCTTAGATCAGCGTCGTACCAGCCGCTGAAGTGGTTCTCCAAGTTCCATGCGCTCTTGCCGTGCCGGATCGGCACCAGTTTGTAGGCGGCCGTGGCTGCAGGATGGGGCTGCGGATGCGGATGCGCATGCGGCACTGACCGGGGTTCACAGATTCCGGAGTCAATTTTTGTATTTTTAGTAGAGACAGAGTTTCACCTTGTTAGCCAGGATGGTCTTGCTCTCCTGACCTCGTGATCCATCCACCTTGGCCTCCCAAAGTGCTGGGATTACAGATGTTAGCCACCGTGCCCACTCTTCATGCAATTTTTTAAACAAGTTCATTGTTAGTGGTGAGATCTTCCTATGTTGCCCAGGGTGGTCTCAAACTCCTGGCCTCAAATGATCCTCCTACTCTGGTCTCCCAAAGTGCTGAAATAACAAGTGTGAGCTACTGTGTCTGGCCTCTCATCTGGCCTCTGTGCTGCTGCAGCCCAAATGATCTTTCAGAAGCTAAGATACGGTCACATCACTCCCTTGTTTAAAGCCCTTGAATGGCTCTTAGCCCCTCTTAGGATGAAAGTTTACATGGCACACAGACTCTTTATGATAGGGCCCTGCTTACCTTTTTAGCCTCACAGCTTATCATACCTTCCTCGGACATTTTTCACTCCAGCTGCTTCCCATGGAGATCCTTCCCCGCACCCAGCCTGGAGTTCAGTGGTGCAACTTTGGCTCACTGCAACCTCCACCTCCCAGGTTCAGGCAATTCTCGTGCCTCAGCCTCCTGAGTAGCTGGGACTACAGGTGTGTGCCACCACACCTGGCTAATTTTTGTATTTTTAGTAGAGATAAGGTTTCACCATGTTGGCCAGGCTGATCTTGAGCTCCTGACCTCAGATGATCCATCGGCTAGGCGTCCTAAAGTGCTAGGATTACAGGCATGAGCCACCATGCCTGGCTCATCTGGGGCTTTTAATATGCATTGCTCTCTATCCAAAATGTTCACTCTCTGCCTTTACCTTCTCCATACACTCCCTCATTCTTTAACTCAGAAATCACTTCTGTGTGGCAGAGACAATACTATGTGTTCACCAAACCATTTCATTTCCTTCCTGGGACCGGGAAAACCTACCTTACCCATTTCTCTTGTATCTAGGTGGGGCCACGTGGCTGGTTCTGGAGAACAGAATGTAAGTGAGATTTGTAGGTTTGGGAGTGGTGTATAGGGAGTGGTGGCTCACTCCTATAATCCCAGCTGCTCCTGAGGCTAAGGCAGGAGAATTGCTTGAACCTGGGAGGCAGAGATTGCAGTAAGCTGAGACTGCACTACTGTACTCCAGCCTTGGCAACAGAGCGAGACTCCTTCTTAACAACAACAACTACAACAACAAAGAAATAAAGAAAAGGAAATCTGCTGGAGCAGAACAAAAATATAAATACTGAATTAATATTAATTAATTGTGTTAAATCATTTATACTTAGGATTCTTTGTTTTACCAGCTGGCAATAAATGTCCTGATTAATGTACTTGGGAAAGTTTTTTCTATATCTCCTTTAGACTTTGTTGGCTACCTCTCTGTTTCTGAAGCACTCTGTACTTATTCCCCCAACCCCCTTTTTTTCCCCGATAGTGACGGGATCTCGCTATGTTGCTCAGGCTGGTCTTGAACTCCTGGACTCAAGTGATCCTCCTGCCTCAGTTTCTCAAAGTGCTCAGAGTACAGGCATGAGCTACTGTACCTGACCACAGAATCTCCCTCTCTCTTTTTTTTTTGAGATGGAGTCTTGCTCTCTTGCCAGGCTGGAGTGCAGTGGCATGACCTCGGCTTACTGCAACCTCTGCCTCCTGGGTTCAAGCAATTCTCCTGCCTCAGCCTCCTGAGTAGCCGGGACTACATGCATGCACCACCATGCCCGGCTAATTTTTTGTATTTTTAGTAGAGAGGGGTTTCACCATGTTGGCCAGGATGGTCTCGAACTCCTGACCTTGTAATCCACCTGCCTCAGTCTCCGAAAGTGCTGGGATTACTGGTGTGAGCTACCGCGCCTGGCCAGAATCTCTCTCTCTCTTTTTTTTTTTTTTTGAGACGG
>PVKV010034920.1:0-17184 GCA_004027835.1 Alouatta palliata | reverse complement strand
GAAAATTAGTGTTGGCAGAGATGAAGCCGCTGTGGAAGCCACTGCCCTCTCACTACCTCCCCACCCCAACCCCGCCCACAGGTTTCACATAATGAGGCTGAGTGTCTCATTTCTCCCAAAAATGCATTTGAGGGTTATAACTGCTCCCCTTCAAGTCCTATGCTTGTCCCCACCCACCTGCCCGCACTCCCCACTCCCTGTCAGCAGCATCCATCATGTCAGGGTGAACCAAATCAGGCAAACCATGCACTGTCCCATCAGGCCCCAGCTGCCTACCTGCACCAGCTCTGACCCACCGATGCACTAAGGTCCTGGGAACACTGACCCTGGCGAGAAAACATTCAAGACTCTGAAGATCCCCTATTCCTTGACTGAGGAAACACATCCCAGTGAAGCTGGTATACACAAAGTCATCTCTTCCTGCAAGTGCCCATCACAGTGGGAGGCCAGAACTAGGCTGGCATGGGACGGGCTGCCAAAGTGCAGGAGTGGTGACCCGAATCAGAGCTGGACCCAGTAAAAGGCCTCCCATTCCTTGAAATGCTCCTTCAGCCAGTGAGGTGACTGCAGCAGCATGTCCGAAACTCCACTTTCTGGTCTAGATAACTGGCTACTGTTGGATCAGACCAAAAATATCCATGTGTTTGATGACTCTTGCTCTCTCCTTTGCGAGCTGTCCTTTATGTTTTCCGAACATTCCAATTATAATCTGGGTTGTTTTTCTCTTCTAGTGATCTCTCCAAAGGAGACCTATGATCCAAGGGTGACTTGGAGTCATGAGGAGATTTCTGAGAAGGGAGCAATCGAGGATCTGAGACTGTGGGGTGCAATGGGGGTACGGGCTGTTTATACTCCCCCAGTTTGTCTGTGAGGAAAGAGTTTTAATGATCTGAGGGTCCCTGGCCATGGTAGCCCATAGTGGGGCGGTGATCAGACATTCAGCGGAAATCCTGCTGGTGGTCATTTTGAGGCCTAAATTCATCGAATCGCCTCTGCCTGGAGTCATGATGGTGCCTGAAATAGAGATGCAAGGATCAGCTGAAAGGCTGGAATCAGATTTCCATCCACTTCTCTTCACCACCCACTTGGCTCTTCCTCTTACACTCATATTCAAGGACACTTACAAACGGACTCAAAGACAGATGTTCACATTATTAGGAATCAAAAAAAAAACTAAAGTAATAACAGAGTCATTTTACACTTATTAGCAAATCACATCCTATGAAATGACATAAGCCCCATCAAGTGTGCAGTGACACAAGTATACACTTGAAACAATCACTGATGGCTTTGCAAACTCACTCCCTTTAGGGAAAATCTGATTAAGACCCATAAACATTTTCATATTTCTGGACTCAGCCCATGAGAAAAAGAGGCACAGAAATTATTCTGTAAGTTATTAGTAACAGCAAAAGCCACCATCAACCTAAATATGCAATGAGTAAGTGAATAGTTAGTAAAATTCTCTTAAAAATTAACTCAATTTGAAGAGTACTAAAATTTTTGGCTTGTACCATGGTAAACTGCTCATGATACCATTAAAAAAATAATTAGTAAAACTCCACAACAAAGACAAGACAACTCAAAAACAGGCAAAGAATTGGAACAGACATTTCTCCAAAGAAGATATACAAATGGCCATAAAAACATGAAAAGATATTCAATGTCATTAATCATCAGGGTAATGCAAACCAAGCCCACAATGAGACTACTTCACACCCACCAAAATGGCTCTATTCATTTAAAAAAATAAAAATAAAAGCAGGAAATAAGTGTTGCCAAGATGAGGAAAACCTGCAACACTCATACATTGCTGGTAGGAATGTGAAATGGTTCAGCCGTAAAGAATATGACTAACATTTCCACTCGTGGATACATATCCAAAACTGAAAAGAGGTGGTCAAGGACTTACACACCAGGCTTCCCTGTCACATTGCTCACAATGGCCCAACGATGGAAACAACTCAAATGGTTGTCAAGAGATGAATGGATAAACAAAATGTGGCATAATGAAATATTCTTCAGCCATAAAATGGAATGAGTAGTGATGAATGAATGAACCTTAAAAACATTATGCTAAGTGAAAGACACCAGACACAAAAGGTCACATATTATATGACTCTTTCTATATGAAATGTCCAGAATATGCAAATCCAGAGAGACTGAATGCAGACTCGGGGTTGCCAGAGGCCAGGGAGAGGGAATCATGGGGAAGGCTTATTGAATGGTTAGAAGATATTCATTGAGTGATGAAGTGTTTTGGAACCGGACAGAAGTGGTTGCTGTCCAACAATGTAAATGCACTAAGATCATTCAGTTGTTCAGTTTAAACAGTTCCTTTATGTGATCTGAATTTCATCTCAATAAAAGAGAGGAAGGAAGAACTGGGAAACTTCAAGTTTCAGTCAAAATGGAATAACAGGGACGAGATTGACCCTCCCACCCAAAATAACCAAAAGGGACAAAATGTATAGAAAAGTGGTTTTCAAGACACCAGATGTAAGGCAATGAAGAACAGTAATCCCTGAGAAATGGACACTAATGAAATGAAACTTTTAACTGTTCCTGCTCACCCTCATGAGATAGTCCTCAGGCTGTGACACAGGAAGAAAGAAACCCAAAAAGAGACCAGGTGGCCTGCCAAGGTGAGGGAATGGGGAACCAGGTGGCTGGAGTTCATAGGACATGGTTTGAGAATCTGCAGAGAAAGAAATTTGAAGATCCACAGAGGGTTCCCAGGTATACAGCTGAATCCTGTTTCGGGTGTGCATGTGGGGAGATGACCCAAGGCCAGGGAAAGAACCATCAAAAAGACTGAAGGTAATATTGCTCTGTGCTCATGAAGAACTGGCATAGTGCCTGTTCTCAGCAGCCACACCAAAGGCCTCCAGGTTAAAAAGGCCCTGGTGGTATGGTTTGGTGTGTCCCTCCAAATCTCACATGGAAATGTGACCTCCGATGTTGTAGTGGGGGGTGTTTGGGCAGATCCCTCATAAATGGCTTGGTGCTGTCCTCGTGAGGATGATGAGCGGATTTTCTGAGTTCATGTGGGAGCTGGTGGTTTAAAAGAGCCTGGCACCTCTTCCTCTCTCTCTTGCTCCTTATCATGCCATGGGACACCTTGCCTTCACCTACCACCATGAGTAAAAGCTCCTGGAGGCCTCCCAGGAGCCAGCAGATGCTGGTGGCATCCTGGCACAGCCTGCAGAAGTTTGAGCCAAATAAAACTGTTCCTTTATAAATTACCCAGCCTCAGGTATTCCTTTACAACAATGCAAAACAGACTAAGGCAGTTGGGTAAAGTGTAATGAGGCTCCTTACCTTGGAGGTGGGCAATCAGCCCTTGATTGAGCACTGCTCTGCTTCTGCCGAAAGGATGTTAACAGCAAGATCTGAAAGAGTGCACTACTTCCAAAAAATCTGTAACTCATAAAAAAGCTCCAGAATACATAAAGGAATACAAAAATATACAGAACCCAACAAGGTAAAAGTTACATCTGACATCTTATAAAAAATATTTTTAAACAGAGTAAATATAGAGGGTTTATATTCTTTATAACAGAGTATAGGTAGAAGGTTTATATTTTTTATAAATGACAATTCTGTGAAAGTGTATATATTTTATAACAGAGTACAAACAGAGGGTGTATATATTTAATAACAGTACAAATAGAGGATTTATATTTTTTATAGAAGAAAATTTTCTGAATGAGTATATATTTAATAAGTGTAAAAATAGAGGGAGTATATATTTTATAACAGTACATAGAGAGGATGTATATACTTTATAACAGAGTACAAATAGAGGGTTTATATTTTTCATAAAATATATTATGTGAGTGTGTATAATTTTTATAACAGTACATATAGAGGGGGTATATTTTTTATAACAGAGTGTAGTAGATTATGTATATATTTTATAATACAAATAGGTGGTGCATATATTTTATCACAGAGTACAATATAGGGTTTGTATTTTTTATAAAAGACAATTTAGTGAGTTTGCATATTTTGTATAACAGAGTACAAATAGATGGTGTATATATTTATAACAGAGTACAAATACAGGGTGTGTATTTTTTATAACAGAGTAAAAATAGAGTGTTTATATTTTTTAAAGGAATATTTTGTGAGTGTGTATATATTTTATGTCACAGTACAAATAGAAGTTGTATATATTTTACTACACTATACAAATAGAGGGTGTATGTTTTTTATAACAGAGTAAAAATAAAGGGTGTATATATTTATAACAGAGTACAAAGAGTGGGTGTATATTTTTTATCACAGAATAAAAATAAAGGGTGTATTTTTTTTAACAGGGTAAAGATGGAGGGTGTATATTATTTATAACAGAGTAAAATAGAGGATTTATAGTTTTTATAAAGGACTATGTTGTGATTGTGTACAATTTTTATAACAGAATATAAAAACATGTTGTATATTTTTTATAATAGATTACAACAGAGGGTGTATATAATTTATTACACAGTACAAAAAGAGGGTGTATATATTTTAAAACAGTGTACAATATAGGGTTTATTCTTTTTGTAAAATGCTTTACTGTGAGTGTGAAGTTTTTTTAATAGGGTATAAATTGTGGCTGTATGTATTTTATAACAGTGTGCAAATAGAGTGTGTATATTTTTTATAACAGAGTAAAAATGGAGGGTGTATTTTTATAACAAAGTAAAAATAGAGGGCGTATATAATTTACAATAATGTACATAGAGAATGTATATGTATTTTATAACAGAGTACAAATAGAGGGTTTTTTTTTGTAAAATCAAATTTGTGACTGAGTATATTTTTTATAACACAGTAAAAATTGTGGGTGTATATTTTATATAATAGAATGCAATTAGAGTTTGTATATTTTCTATAACAGAGTACAAACAGATGGTATATATTTTTACTACAGAGTACAAATAGAGTGAATACATTTTCTGTAAAAACTTTTGTTAGTGTATATATTTTATATAACTGAATACAAACAGAGGGTGTATATTTTTATAACAGTAAAAATAGAGGGTTTGTATTTTTTATAAAAGACTATAGTGTAAATGTGTATATTTCTAATAACAGAGTACACATAGAGGGTGTATATTTTTTATGACAGAAAACAGAGGCTTTATAACTTTTATGAAGATACTTTGCAAGTTTGTGTATTTTTATAACAGAGTACAGGTAGATGGTTTATATGTTTTAAAACACAGTACAAATAGAGGGTGTATTTTTTATAACAGTTAAAATAGAGGCTTTATATTTTTAATAAAAGACTATTTTGTGAGTATGTATAAATTTTACCACAGAGTACTAACAGAGTGTTCATATTTTTTATAACACAGTACAAATATATTGTGTATATTTTTCATAACAGTACAAATAGAGAGTTTACATATTTTATAAAAGACTATTATGCGAGTGTGTACATATTTTGTAACAGAGTACAAAAGGTGTGCATTTTTTATAACAGAGTAAAACAGAGGGTGTATGTTTTATATAACAGAGTACAAATAGAGTGTGTATCTTTTATAACAGTGTAAAAATAGAGGATGTATATTTTTATAACAGTGTACGTATAGAGGGTGTATATATTTTAAAACAGAGTAGAAATAGAGGGTTTATATTTTTTGTAAAAGTCTATTTTTTAATTTGTATATTTTTTACAACAGAGCAAAAATTGTGGGAGTTTATTTTTTCTGAAAGAGTACAATTAGAGTGTGTATATATTCTATAACAGAGTACAAATTGAGGGTGTATTTTTTTAACAGAGTATAAATAGAGTGCTTACATTTTTAATAAAAGGCTATTCTTTTAGTGTGTATATTTTATATAACACAGTACAAACAGAGGGTGTATATTTTTTATAGCAGAGTACAAATAGAGCGTTTATATTATTTATAAAAGACTATGTTGTAAGTGGGTATATTTTTAATAACAGGGTACAAATTCAGGGTGTATATTTTCTGTAACAGTACAAATAGAGGATTCATGTTTTTTATAAAGATATTTTGCAAGTGTGTATATTTTTATAACAGAGTAAAGTAGAGGGTTTATATTTTTTTATAATGGAGTACAAATAGAGGGTGTATAATTTTTGTAACAGAATATAAATAGAGGGTGCATATATTTTATAACAGAGTACAAATATAGGGTTCGTATTTTTGGTAAAAGACTATTTTGTGAGTGTGTATGTTCCTTGTAACAGATTACATATAGGCGGTGTATATTTTTTATAACAGAGTACAAAGAGTGGGTGCATATTTTTTTAAACAGAGTAAATATACAGGGTTTATATTCTTTATAACAGAGTGCAGGTGGAAGGTTTATATTTTTTATAAATGACACATTTGTAAATGTGTATATTTTCTATAACAGAGAACAAATAGAGGGTGTACATTTTTTATAACAGACTATTTTGTGAGTGTGTTTATTTTGTATAACAGTAAAATAGGGGGTAATATTTTTTATAACAGAGCAGAAATAGAGAGTGTATATTATTTATAGCAGAGTACAAGAGGGGGTCTATATTTTTATTACAGAGTAGAAAAAGAAAGGGTATATTTTTTATAACAGAGTACAAGAGGTGGTGTATATTTTTTATGAGTATAAATAGAGGATGTATATTTTATATAATAGAGTACAATTATAGGGTGTATATTTTTTATGACAGAGCAGAAATAGAGGGTGTATATTTTTTATAGCAGAGTACAAAGAGGGGGTCTATTTTTTATTACAGAGTAGAAAAAAAGCGGTATATTTTTTATAACAGAGTAAAAATAGAAGGTGTATATTTTTATAACAGAGTAACAATAGAGGGTACATATTTTTTATCATATATAAAAAATAGAGGATGTACATTTTTTATAACAGAGTAGAAATAGGGGGAGTATTTATATTAAAACAGAGTGCAAGTAGAGGGTGTATATATATATATATTTTTTTTTCATGGCGATCCGCGTTTATTAGGAAGGAAACAACGGAGCACGCCAGGCTGCTGCCAGGCACTCCCGATGGGAACATGCCACACAGCCGGCGACTGCACCCAGCGCACCTGGCGTGGAGGTCCCTTCCTTCTCAGGCCACAGAAATACACCCCAGTGTACTGCTTATCATTAGCACAACAACACCAGAAAACCGTAACGACAGCAAAGCAGGGCGGACGGTTAAGCAGTACCTCCACACCCCCACACTCAGGGAGCCCCATGACCTTGAGGAGGGAGCATGTTACACAAAAGCACTGTCCACAGCCAGGGATGATGTAGACACAAGAATAAATAAGGAAAAAGGGAACCCTAGAATTCATGTCCCTTACGCCTCACCGCGGCTGAGCCTGGGAGGTTGGTCTAGCATCTATGCAGAATTATGTACACCTTGTTGGTAGAGATGGGGGCAGCCCCAGGAAAGCTCCTCAGCGGGCTGAAGGGGGAGCAAGATGGGCTAAAGGGAGCTTGGGGTTCATGCTGTGGTAGGAAGACGGACACTGACCCACCCTCAACTCCCTCCTGGCACAGGGTCACACAATCTGGGTCAAAGAAATGGTGGGGCCCTTGTGGTCATCAAAGCGATCCATGGTCTTGAGGCTGAGGATCATGTGCAGGCCATAGGTGAAGATGAAGAGCATGAAGAGGGAGGTGAGCAGCCCCATCCATATGCCGGGGGAGAAGAAGCCGGCGCAGTCGCTGGCGTAGGAGAACTGCTCTCCCATCACATTGAAAGCTTGGATCTGGAAGTCCTGAAGTGTCATCTGCCAGTGGGAGGGCTGCGTGTGGGCCACGAGGAGACTGCCCTGCTTGCTCAGGCTGCTGACGTACTCGCAGTGGAAGGAGTAGACGCTGGGTCCTGTGACCTGGGAAGCATTGAAGTAGGCGACGGAGCCATTGCTGTGGATTTCGAGGCACTCCATGGTAAACCAGTGCCGGGCAGACACTGGGTAGAGGCGGTTGGCCAGAATGAACTTGAATGTCACTGTGGTACCAAAGAGTCGCTCATAGGTCAGTGAGAGCCTGGCAAAGGAGTCATTCCAGAAGGAGCCAGTCAGGTTGAGCTCCTGCACCCCAAAGGTGAGGGGGGTCAGGTCCTCCCAATGGTCCTTGTACGCCACAGAGAAGTTTTGGGCTCAGAACAGGATCCGGGGAGCGATGTCATTGTAACTCACAGGAGGATGGATCACAGGTGATGCTGGCTGTTTTTGTAGCAGCTGGCGACCTAGCCCCTCAGCCACCACAGCTACATCACGGACCACCCTGGAAGGGCGGACCGCTGTGAGGGCTGCTGTGTATGGGACATCTTCGGACTTGAGTGTGCTCAGGACCTGCCCGATGACCTCATCGTTGCCTGTGAGGACTTCCCTGGGTGCCATCAGACCAGAGCTGGCCAGGTAGGGCAGGCGGATGAGCAGCAGGGCGGGGAGGCTGGTGTTGAGCTTCAGCGCCCGCAGGGTGGCCAGGTCCACATGCAAGGGGCTGGCCCCAAGCTTCTCCTGCAGGTAAGTGGTCAGACTGCTGACTGCATACCAGTCAACGGCAGGAAGCACCAGTGAGGAGGGGGCCAGTTCCAGGGCATTCTCTAGGTTAGAAAAGGCGCTGTCCTGCTTGTTTCCAAACACACCACCATATGCTGTGAAATCCTCAACGCTCAGCTAATAGGGAAACAGGGGAGACATCTCAGGAAGTTTGGCAAGGAATGGGGGCCAAGGCCAGGGCCAGCAAAGTCTCACTTCTCAGTAAGAGTCAGGTTCGGTAGAGGGTGTATATTTTTTATAACAGACTAATTTGTGAGTGTGTGTATTTTGTATAACAGAGTAAAAATAGAGGTTGTATATTTTTTTAACAGAGTACAAATAGAGGGTGTATATTGTATATACCAGAGTAGAAATAGATTGTGTATATTTTTTATAACAGAGTGGAAATAGAGGGTGTGTTTGTCTTAAACAGAGTGCAAGTAGCCGATGTATATATTTTCTAACAGACTATTTTCTGAGGGTGTGTATTTTGTATTACAGAGTAAAATAGAGGGTTTGTTTTTTATAACAGAGTAAAATAGTGGGTATATGTATTTTATAACAGAGTGGAAATAGAGGGTGTATATTTTTTATAAAAGAGTAGAAACAGAGTGTTTATTTATTTTAAAACAGATTACAATTAAAGGGTGTATATTTTTTATAACAAATTATTTGGGAGTGTGTGTATTTTGTATAACAGAGTAAAAATAGAGGGTTTATATTTTTTATAGCACAGTACAAATACAGGCTGTATATTTTTTATAACAGAGTAAAATTACAGGATGTATATTTTTTATAAAGGAGTAGAAATAGAGGGTGTATATTTTTTATAACAGAATAGAAGGAGAGTGTGTATTTATTTTAAAACAGATTACAATTAAAGGGTGCATATTTTTTATAACAGACTATTTTCTGAGTGTGTGCATTTCGTATAACAGAAAAAAATAGAGAGTGTATATATTTTATACCACAGTACAAATAGAGGGTGTATATTTTTTATTACAGAGTAGAAATAAAATGGGTATATTTTTTATAACAGAGTACAATGAAGGGGTGTATATTTTTTATAACAGAGTAAAACTACGGGGTGTAAATTTTTTATTGCATTGTACAAATACAAGGTGCATATTTTTTATAAAAGAGTAAAAATAGACTGTATATAGTTTTTACAACATAGTAGAAATAGAGGGTGTATATTTATTATAACAGAGTAGAAATAGGGAGAGTTTTTATTTTAAAACCTAGTAAAGTAGTATGTGTATATTTTTCAAAACAGACTATTGGTGAGTATGTTTATTTTGCATGACAGAGTAAAAATAGAGAGTGTATATTTTTTATAACAGAGCACAAATATAGGGTGTTTATTTTTTATACCAGAGCAGAAATACAGGGTGTATATTTTTTATAACAGAGTCAAAATAGAGGGTGTGTTTATTTTGAAACAGAGTAGAATTAGACAAGGCATATTTTTTATAAAAGACTATTCTCTGAGAGTGTGTATTTTGTATAACAGAGGAAAAAATAGAGGGTGTATATTTTTTACACCAGAGAACAAATACAGGGTGTATACTTTTTATTACAGAGTAGAAACAAAATGGGTCTATTTTTAATAACAGAGTGGAAATAGGGGGTGTATATTTTTTCTAACAGAGTAAAACTAGAGGGTGTATAATTTTTATTACAGAGTACAAATAAAAGGTATATATTTTCTCTAACAGATTATAAATAGAGGGTATTTATTTTCTATAACAGAGTAGAAATAGACTGTGTATTTCTTTTGAAACAGAGTACAAGTAGAGGGTGTATATCTTTTATAACAGAATTTTCTGTGTGTATGTATTTTGTATAACAGGGTAAAAATAGATGGTGTATTATTTTTATAACAGAGTACAAATAAGGGTGTTTATTTTTTATGACAGAGTAAAAATAGAGAGTATATATTTTTCATAACAGAGTAGAAATACAGGGTGTATATTTTCTATAACAGAGTAGAAAAATAGAGTGTGAATTTATTTTAAAACAGAGTACAAGTAAAGGTGCATTTTTTTTATAAGAGACTATTTTGGAAGTGTGTGTATTTTGTATAAGGGAGTGAAAATAGAGGTTGTATTTTTTTATAACAGATTACAAATAGAGGTGTATATTTTTATCACAGAGTAGAAATAGATGGTGTGTTTATTTTACAACACAGTAAAAGTAGAGGGTGTATATTTTTTATAACAGAGTAGAAATAGAGGGTATATAGTTTGTATAACACACTAGAAATAGAGGGTGTATATTATTTATAACAGAGAATAAATAGAGGGTGTATATATTTTAAAGCACAGAAGAAATAGACAGTGTATTTATTTTAAAACAGAGATTGTATACTTTTTAAAACAGACTATATTCTGAGTGTGTGCATTTTGTATAACAGAGTGAAATAGAGGGTGCATATTTCTTAAAACAGGGTACAAATTGAGGATGTGTATATTTTCTTACAGAGTAAAAATAGAGGGTAAATATTTTTTCTAACAGTGTAGAAATAGAGGGTGTATATATTTTATAACAGACTAGAATTAGAGGGTGTGTTTATTTTTAAAACAGAGTACAAGAAAAGGGAGTATATTCTTTATAAGACCAATTTGTGAGTGCGTGTATTTTGCATAACACAGTAAAAATGGAATGTGCATATTTTTTATAACATAGTGAAAATAGAGGGTGTATATTTTTTATTACACAGTAAAAATAGGTGTATATTTTTTTATAAAAGATTAAAAATAGAATGTATATATTTTTTACAACATAGTAGAAATAGAGGGTGTATATTTTTTATAACAGAGTAAAAATATGGGAAGTATTTATTTTAAAACCGACTACAAGTAGTGGGTGTATATTTTTTATAACAGATTATTTTGTGAGTTTGTATTTTGCATGACAGAGTAAAATTAGAGGGTGTATATAATTATAACAGTGTACAAGGAGAGGATGTATATTTTTTATTAAAGAGTAGAAATAGAGGGTGTACATTGTTTCTAACAGTAAAAACAGTGGGTGTGTTTATTTTAAAACAGAGTAGAATTAGAGAGGGTATATTTTTTATAACAGACTATTTTCTGAGTGTATGTATTTTGTATAACAGGGAAAAAAATTGAGGATGTATAAATTTTATACCAGAATACGAATAGAGGGTTTATGTTTTTTATTACAGTGTACAAATAAAATGGGTATATTTTTTATAACAGAGTACAAAAAGGGGGTGTATATTTTTAATAACAGAGAAAAAATAGAGGGTGTATATTTTTTTATTACAGAGTACAAATAGAAAGTGTGTATTTTTAAAAACAGAGTAAAAATTGAGGTTATATATTTTTTATAACAGCGTAGAAATAGAGTTTGTATTTATTCTGAAACAGAGTACAAGTAGAGGGTGTATATCTTTTATAACAAATTATTTTCTGTATGTGTGTATTTTGCATAATAGAGTAAAAATTGATGGTGTATATTTTTTATAACAGAGTACAAATAGAGGTTGTTTATTTTTTTACAGTAAAATAGAGTGTATATATTTTTTATAACAGAGTAGAATTACAGGGTGTATATTTTTTGTAACAGAGTAGAAATAGAGGTTATATATTTTTTATAGCAGAGTTGAAATAGAGGGTGTATTTTTATTAAAAAAGAGTAGAAGTAGAGTGTGTATATTTTTTTAACCGACTATTGTGTGAGTGTGTGTATATTGTATACCAGAGTAAAAACACAGGGTGTATAATTTTTATAACACATTACAAATAGAGGGTTTCTTTTTCATAACAGTGTAGATATAGAGGTTGTATTTATTTTAAAAGAGTAAAAGTAGAGGCTGTATATTTTTTATAACAGACTATTATGTGAGTGTGGTGAACATTTTTTATAACAGACTATTTTGTGAGTGTGTGTATTTTGTATAACAGAGTAAAAATAGAGGGTGTGTATTTTTTATAACAGAGTACAAATAGAGGGTTTGTATTTTTCATAACAGATTAGAAACAGAGTGTGTATTTATTTTAAAACAGAGTAGAAGTAGAGGGTGTATATTTTTTATAACAGATTAATTTCTCTGTGTGTGTATTTTGTATAACAGAGTAAAAATAGAAGGTGTATATTTTGTGAAACATATTACAAATAGATGGTGTATGATTTTTATAACACAGTGAAAATAGAGGGTATGTATATATTTTTTAATGGAGCAGAAATAGGGGGTGCATATTTTTTATAACAGTAGAAATAGAGGGTGTATTTATTTTAAAACAGAGTACAAAAGAAGGTGTATATCTTTTATAATGGAATACAAATCGAGGGAGTATATTTTTTATAACAGAGTACAAATAGAGGGTGTATATTTTATACAATAGAGAGGAATTAGAGGGTGTATATTTTTTCTACCGGAGTAGAATATGAAGGTGTACGTATTTTATAACAGAGTAAAATTAGTGGGTGTATACTTTTTATAACAGAGTTCAAATGGATAGTGTATATTTCTCATAACAGGGTAGAAATAGAGGATGTATACAATTTATAACAGAGAAGAATTAGAGAGTGAATATATTTTATAACAGAGTACATTAGAGGGGGTACATTTTTTATAACAGACTAATTTGTGAATGTGTATATATTTGATAAAAGAGTACAAATAGTGATTGCATATTTTTTATAACAGAGTGTAAATAGAGGATGTATATTTTTATAATAGATACAACTACAGTGTGTATTATTTTATGACACAGAACAAATAGAGGGTGTATATTTTTATAACAGAGTACAAACCGAGAGAGTATATTTTTTAAAACAGAGTAAAAATTCAGGGTGTATAGTTTTTATAACAGAGTACAAATAGAGGGTGTATTTTTTTATTACATAGTATATAGAAGGGATACATTTTTATAACAGAGCAAAAAGAGATGGTGTATATATTTTATAACAGAGTAAAATTGGAGGGTGTATATTTTTTATTACAGAGTACAAGTAGAAGGTGTATATTTTGTATAACAGCGTAGAAATAGTGGGTATATTTATCTTACAACAGAGTACAAGTAGAGGGTGCACATTTTACACAACACACTATTTTGTTAGTGTGTGTATATTGTATAACAGAGTAAAAATACAGGGTGTATATTCTTTATAACAGAGTAGAAATAGAGGGTGTATATTTTTTATAATAGAGTAAAAATAGATGGTATATATTTTTTATAACAAAGTAGAAATAGAGGGTGTATAATTTTTATAACAGAGTAGAAATAGAGGATGTAATTATTTAAAAACAGAAGAAATTATGGGTGAAATATTTTTCATAAGTGACTATTTTCTACATGTGTGTAATTTTTATAATAGTGTAAAATTAGGGGGTATATATTTTTAATAACAGAGCAGAAAGAGAGGGTGAGTATATTTTATAACAGAGTAGAAATAGAGGGTTTATATTTTTTATTACAGAGTATAAATACAATTGGTATATTTTTTATAACAGAGTACAAAGCCAGGGTGTATATTTCTTATAACACAGTAAAATTAGATGGTGAATATTTTTTATTAGAGAGTACAAATAGAAGATGTATATATTTTACAACAGAACAAAAATGGAGGGTATATATTTTTTATAACAGTAGAAATAGAGAGTATATGTTTTTTATAACAGACCATTTTGTGCATGTGTGTATTTTGTATAACAGAGTAAAATTTGAGGGTGTATATTTTCTACAACAGAGTACAAATAGAGTGTGTACATTTTTTATGAGAGTAAAAATAGTTTATATATTTTATAACAAAGAGGAAATTGAGGGTGTATTTATTTTAAAACAGAACAAATGGATGTGTATCTTTTTTATAACACACTCTTGTGAGTGTATGTATTTTAAACAACAAAGTAAAAGTAGGGGGTATATATTTTTTATAATAGAGCAGAAATAGAGGGTCTATAGTTTCTATAACAGAGTAGACATAGAAGGTGTATTTATTTTAAAACAGAACAAATGGATTGTGTATATTTTTTAAAACAGACACATTTGTGAGGGTGTGTATTTTAAACAACAAAGTAAAAGTAGGGGGTATATATTTTTTATAACAGACTAGAAATAGATTGTATATTTTTTTAAATCAGAGTACAAGTAGAGGGTGTATATTTTTTATAACAGACTATATTTTCAGTGTGTGTATTTTGCATAACAGAGTAAAAATAGTGGGTGTATATTTTCTATAACAGAGTAAAAATAGAGGGCATATATTTTTTCAACAGAGTATAAATAGGGGATGTATATTTTTTAGAACAGAGTAATAATACAGGGTGTATATACTTTAATACAGAGTAGAAGTAGAGGGTGTATATTTTGTATAACAGACTATGTTGTGAGTGTGTGTATTTTGTATAAAATAGTAAAATAGAGGGGGCATAATTTTTTTAAAAAAATACAAACAGTATGTATATAATTTATAACAGAGTAAAAATAGAGGTTATATTTTTTTTAACAGAGTAGAAATAGAGGGTGTATATTTTTGATAACAGAGTGGAAATAGAGGTGTATTTATTTTAAATCAGAGTACAGGTACAAGGTGTATATTTTATATAACAGACAATTTTTTGAGTGCATATATTTTGCATAACAGAATAAAATAGATGGTTTATTATTTTTATAACAGAGTACAAATAGAGGGTGTATATATTTTATTACAGAGTAGAAATACAAGGTGTATATTGTTTTAACAGAGTAAAAATGGAGGGTATATATTTTTTACAACATAGTAGAAAAGGAGGTTGTATATATATATATATATTTTTAATATATATATTTTTATTGCATTTTAAGTTTGGGGGTACATGTGAAGAACATGCAAGATTGCTACATAGGTACACACATGGCAGTGTGATTTGCTGCCTTCCTCCCCATCACCTACATCTGATATTTCTCCCCATGCTATCACTCCCCACCTCCCCACCCTCCGCTATCCCTCCCCTTTTTCCCCCCAACAGACCCCAGTGGGAGATGCTCCCCTCCCTGCGTCCATGTGTTCTCATTGTTCAACACCCACCTATGAGTGAGAATATGTGGTGTTTGATTTTCTGTTCTTGTGTCAGTTTGATGAGAATGATGGTTTCCAGGTTCATCCATGTCCCTACAAAGGACGAGAACTCATGGTTTTGATGGCTGCATAATATTCCATGGTGTATATGTGCCACATTTTCCCTGTCCAGTCTATCATCGATGGGCATTGGGGTTGGTTCCAGGTCTTTGCTATTGTAAAGTGTGCTGCAATGAACATTCGTGTGCATGTGTCCTTATAGTAGAATGATTTATAATCCTTTGGATATATACCCAGTAATGGGATTGCTGGGTCAAATGGAATTTCTATTTCTAGGTCCTTCAGGAATCGCCACACTGTCTTCCACAATGGTTGAACTAATTTACACTCCCAGCAACAGTGTAAGAGTGTTCCTATTTCTCCACATCCTCTCCAGCATCTGTTGTCTCCAGATTTTTTAATGATCGCCATTCTAACTGGCATGAGGTGGTATCTCAATGTAGTTTTGATTTGCATTTCTCTAATGACAAGTGATGATGAGCATTTTTTCATATGTTTGTTGGCTTCATGTATGTCTTCTTTTGTAAAGTGTCTGTTGATATCCTTCACCCACTTTTGAATGTGCTTGTTTGTTTTTTCTTGTAAATCTGTTTCAGTTCTTTGTAGATTCTGGATATTAGCCCTTTGTCAGATGAGTAGACTGCAAAAATTTTCTCCCATCCTGTTGGTTGCCGATTCACTCTAATGACTGTTTCTTTTGCTGTGCAGAAGCTGCGGAGTTTGATCAGGTCACATTTGTCTATTTTGGCTTTTGTTGCCAATGCTTTTGGTGTTTTGGTCATGAAGTCCTTGCCTACACCTATGTCCTGCATGGTTTTGCCTAGATTTTCTTCTAAGGTTTCTATGGTGATAGGTCTTATGTTTAAGTCTTTAATCCATCTGGAGTTAGTTTTAGTGTAAGGCGTCAGGAAGGGGTCCAGTTTCTGCTTTCTACACATGGCTAGCCAATTTTCCCAACACCATTTATTAAACAGGGACTCATTTCCCCATTGCTTGTTTTTGTCAGGTTTGTCAAAGATCAGATGGTTGTAGATGTGTTGTGTTGCCTCGGAGGCCTCTGTTCTGTTCCATTAGTCTATATCTCTGTTTGTGTACCAGTACCATGCTGTTTTGATTACTGTAGCTTTGTAGTATAGTTAGAAGTCCGGTAGTGTGATGCCTCCAGCTTTGTCCTTTTTGCTTAAAATTGACTTGGCTATGCGGGCTCTCTTTTGGTTCCATATGAAGTTTAAGGTGTTTTTCTCCAGCTCTGCAAAGAAGGTCATTGGTAGCTTGATAGGGATAGCGTTGAATCTGTAAATTACTTTGGGCAGTATGGCCATTTTCACGGTATTGATTCTTCCTAGCCATGAACATGGAATGTTTCTCCATCTGTTTGTGTCCTCTGTTATTTCATTGAGCAGCGGTTTGTAGTTCTCCTTGAAGAGGTCCTTTACGTTCCTTGTTAGTTGTATTCCTAGGTATTTTATTCTCTTTGTAGCAATTGTGAATGGCAGTTGGTTCTTGATTTGGCTCTCTTTAAGTCTGTTATTGGTGTATAGGAATGCTTGTGATTTTTGCACATTGATTTTGTATCCTGAGACTTT
>PVKV010034919.1:0-17184 GCA_004027835.1 Alouatta palliata | reverse complement strand
AGTGAGTTCGGGGCCTGGTCACACAGTGAGTCTGAGTGAGTTCGGGGCCTGGTCACACAGTCAATCAGTGAGTTTGGGGCCTGGTCACACAGTCAGTGAGTTCGGGGTCTGGTCACACAGTCAGTCAGTTAGTTCGGGGCCTTGCTATGGAGTCTGCCTCTCCACGTCCTCTCCTTCGTCTCAAAGGGAGGGGCTATAGGCCCCTGAACCGAGAGTCCAGCTTTTCTCCAGTGAGAGCCGGGATCCTTCCTGTCCATCAGGACTGCTGGTGAGCACTGTTTTGGGAGGTGGCTGCCTGGCTTTAGCTCCTGCCTCGGGGCCTTTGCCTGTGCTGTGCCGGCCGTCTGAGGCGCTCTCTCTCTCTCTCTCTCTCTCTCTCTCTCTGTCTCTCTGTCTCTCTGTCTCTGTCTCTGTCTCTCTGTAGCAGCATGGCTGGCTCCTTTTCACGGCTCTAGCCTTTTCTCAGAGGACACCTTCTCAGGGGCCCTGTTGACCACACTCTCTAGAGTCGCTGCCCCTCGCAGGCCCCGCTGCCTGGTCTCCGGTGGCCTCGTTCTGTTTTGCCATCGTGAGCTGAAACTGGTGCTGTTTGTTTGCATGTTTCCTGCCTCTGTGGCTCTCCTGGGCATATGAGCTCCTCTGGGGCAGGATCTTATCCTTACCCCCTGTGTTATTAGCTGACGTGTGTCCCGTGCAGGTGTCCAGTTAGTGTGAGCAGAGGGGCACGGAGCATAGTCCCCGTCTCCGCGAAGTGCGGCCTGACTGGCTGGCTTTTCCTCTGCATGGAGAGCATTTGATTTCCTGTGTGTGAAGCAGGGGGCCTCGCCCTGACCTAGTCACTTCTTTCCTCTCCCTGCTTGCACAGGGGGCCTGCCCCTGACCTAGCGATTTATTTCCCTGGTTCCATCAGGGCCTGTTCCTGGCCTAGCGATTTCTGTAGGCACCAGCTCTCCTGTCCCAGGTCCCATGAGGGGCTGTCCCTTACCCAGTGATTTCTGTAGAGACCGGCTCTCCTCTCCTTGGTTCCATGGTCCTGGTCTCCAGGAGGTTTCGGCTCCGCCTTGTGGCCCTTCATCCTTTCTGCTGGTCGCTTGTGGGGCTCACCTCTCCGTGACACAGGAGAACATATATGCCATGCACATTGTGGGACCTGCCGACGGGAGTTGGGAGAGGCCGCTGCAGGCCATGCAACCCAGGGCCAGGGTGAGTGTGGGCTCTCCACGTTCCACAGCCAGGTCTACACGTCTCTGTGTGGGGGGAGCTGTCATCCGGGCTTGGCTCTCGTCTTAAAACGTTGGCACAGGTTGGCAGGTGGCTGTTGTGGGGGCTTTGTTTAAAGATGGCCAGCCGAGCTAGGACCCCTGAGGCAGCTGTTGGAGAACCATGGCCGTTTAGAGAGGGGAGGATTTGGAATGTGTCCAGTCCAAGCTCAAACTCAAGAGCAGGTGGGGATTGAAATTCATGCCATTCTGGGGAAGAACTGATGGGGCTCCGTGGAGAAAAGCAGGCTCCTTCCTCCCAGCCTCCCTCTCAGTGAGCAGCAGTGCGGTCTGGCCGAGAGGGCGCGCATCCTGTTCAGAGCCGGCCTGGGTCGGACCATGGTGCCTGTGACCTGCTGGTGTGAGCCTCAGCGCGGAGCCCAGTTTTCTCACCCCCAAAGTGGAGGTAACGATGGGACTTGACTTACAAGGTTATTGCTCTCAGGATTAAATGAGTGAATTTAAGCAAAACATCATGGACAGTGCCTGGTGCTAGAAGAGGATAGATGCATGTTGCTTCCTGCGGGTTGTTGAAGTAATAAAGGTTGCTATTCCTAGTGGGACAGTCTGACCGATAAGACTAAACCCAGGCTGGGCGCAGTGACTCACGCCTGTAATCCCTGCAGTTTAGGAGGCTGAGGGGCGGATCACCTGAGGTCAGGAGTTCGAGACCAGCCTGGCCAACATGGCAAAACCCCATCTCTACTAAAAATACAAAACTTAGCCGGGTGTGGTGGTGCGTGCCTGTAGTCCCAGCTACTCGGGAGGCTGAGGCAGGAGAATTGTTGCGCCTGGGAGGTGGAGGTTGCAGCGAGCCGGATCACGCCATTGCACTCCAGCCTGGGTGACAACAGCAAAACTCCATCTCAAAAAACAAGAAAAGACTAAACCCAGAGCCCCAGCCAGAGCCACGGCCTCTCCCTGCAGTGTGGGGCATCCTTTGGGGTGTCCTGGAGGGGAAGCCATGTTCTCTTTCTGGTCCGCCTTTGATTCCCACACCCCATCCCCTGAGCCCCGAGTACCAATGCAAAGATTTTTTTCAGGCTCTTGGGGCAGGAGGCTGGGAGCACAGTGATTAGAAACACGGCTTTAGCACCAGGGACGTGGATTTGACTCTGGGCTCTGCTACTTACAAATTGTGTGACCTTAGATACAGCATTTGACATCTGGTTGCCTCAGTTTTCTCATCTGCACTATGGGAACCGCGGCTTATCTGTAGGGTCAGGGTGGGGATTAGTGATGTGCAGCACAGAGATGTGGCCCCATCCTCCCCTGGCGAGCTGTCATTGTCACTCTGGCTTTGAGGGCCCAAGCCTGGTGCAGCCACGCCTGGCACCTCTTGCTGTGTGGCCCATGCTGTCCTGGTTTACTCCCCAGCGCTGCATACGGGGTGTGGGGTGCCCCGAGGCTGACTCGTTTCCGGAGCTCTCAGCACGGCCACCTCTTCCTTCCCCACGACTCCAGGACAACATAGGTGCAGTTTGTTTTTCTGTTTTGCACAGCAGTTAATTCTCGGGCACTAACGAGGGGCCCTCTGCCCATGAGGCTGATTACAGAGAATGGAGGGCGGCAATCATGATGCAGAAGAAAGGCGAGGTGCTGCTGCAGTCACGACCCTAAATCAAGCCTGTGATGCTGGGCTGCGTCCCGCGTGCCGCCGTCAAACGCGGGCTTCCTCCAGCCTTGGGAGACCAGGTCCTCGCGAGGCGGTCAGGACTCATGATTTAGCGTTCTGTCCTTGACATGGCAAACGGAAGAGGACTTGGGACTGTCTGACCCTTCTGTGATCTTGTAATTATGATGATTATGATGCATGCCTTCCAGTGGCGGGGAGTAGGGCATGGCGCTGGCGTTCCAGGGCACGCGTTAGAGGCGGTTACAATGATGGCAGGACTGCGGTTTCCCCTCGTGCACAGAGCCAGCGCTGAGTGCCCGGGCAGCTGCTACGCTCACCTTAGTTAGCTTTCACAGGGACGTGTCTGCCCTTCATTTTGTTGATAGCGTTCTCAGTAGTTTCCTAGTATTGAAGTTATCAATTTAATCTTTCCAAAGGCCCACTTAGGTTTTTCTTTGATATCTGAAAAGCGAATAATTTTTCCTTTGAACACCTTGCTGGCTCTTCCCTTGAACTGCACTGATCCTGTAACTTACGGGGCGGCTCAGGAGGGGGCGGAGGTGAGGCCCAGTGGCTGTGTGTGGTCCCTAGGGCCAGATGTCCAAGTTCGAATCCCCGCACCTCACCTTTCGAGCTGTAGGACCAGGGGGTACCTGAAACTCTCTGGCCCTGGTCTCTCTCTCAACGTGCACAGGTATCACAGTGCCTACCTCACGGGCTCTTCTGAGGCCTCAGTGAACACTTCGAGTAAGATGCTTTCAACAGTGCTTAGTACAGAGTAAGCCCTCAAAGGGTTGGCTGCCATTGCGAACATGGTGTTAATAATTAGCATTAAAACAAAATAAAATTCTGAACATAATTTTATTTTAGAAAATAGCATGATACACTGAACTTCGATTTGAAAATAAGTAATTGAGCTGAAGATAAGCCTAATCTAGGATGGAAGGTTCCATACATAATTGTTCAGGGCTTTCAGTGAGAGCAAAATTAATTTTCGTGTAAGATGATTAAGCTGATGAAATTGCTCTTGAGCAGTAAATGTGTTTAATCAAATGCAAGACGTCGCTGAGCTCAGGTACACATTGTTCCCGGGGGAGTGTCCTGTTCTCTGAGCTGTTTCCTTGAGCAGCAAGGGTGGTCTGGGCAGGGGGTTTGTTCCCCATCTTTTTCGGTAGCTGAAATGTCTGTGATCGAGAGTAACATTGTGAGATGTCCGTTGCTCTGAGGGGAGGTGTATAGGTGTGACCTCTGCAGTCTGCAATAATTCAGACCAACTAGAACTGACTAGAAAGCTAGCCAGGTCCCCACAGGGTTAGACTTCCGGGAACAGAAACGCCGGGAAGCTGAGGGGAGCCCTCACACGCCAGGAATTTATGGAGTAATCCAAGCGTCTTAAGCTCTCTGGAATTATTTGATGATTTACATCTCTGGAGAATGGGGCAGCCTGACTGCGTTTCCTGGGGGAGGTTTTTATCATGGCTTTCAATTTTCAGTTGGTAATCTTCTGTCTGTCATTTGGAGCTACGTGGAGACACAAGAAGTAAAATCTTCATTCAACAAAATAGGGTGGAGGTCCCACCAGCCGGGTGCCATTTGAGGACTGGGGGTCTGGCAGGGATGCAGTGGTCCCAGCCCTGAGCTGCTCGGACTCATCTGAATGAGCCCAGCCTGCTGACCAGGAGGAAGTCCACTGGCCGGGAAGGGTGTAGATGCTTGCTGTGAACAAAAGAACAGCAATTAGAGGCATGAGGTCAGTTTTCAAAAAAATTTAATACTTAGTTGGTTTTTTTTTTTTTTTGCAGGGTCTTGTCTGTTGATGAGGCTGGAGTGCCTTGGCCTCCCAAAATGCTGGGATTATAGGCGTGAGCCACTGCACCTGGCCAATAGACTTCTTTTTTAAAATAGCAGTTTTACATTTACAGAAAAACTGATGAAAGAGTACAGGGAGTTTCCAAGCACCCCCCTCCCTGACCCCACGGTTTCCCCTGTTGTTAGTGTGGTACATTTGTTTCAGTTGATCACCCGATATTGAGATTTTGTTATTAGCTAGAGTCCGTAGTGTAGGGTTTACTCCTGGTCTTGTGCATTCTATGGCTTTGGACAGATGTATCTCTGCTATCGCATCAGATGCAGAAGTTCCACCCCTAAAAATCCCTCCTGTTCTACCTGTTTTTTGCTTCCTCCCCTTCCCCGCTGGTAACCACTGATTCTTTTCTTTGCTGTCTCCATCGTTTGCCTTTTCCACAGTGTGATATAGTTCAGTGGCCCCCAACCTTTTTGGCACCAGGGATCGGTTTCGTGGAAGACGATGGATGGGGAGGGGGAAAGGTTTTAGGATGAAACCTCAGATCATCAGGCACTAGATTTTCGTAGGGAGTGGGTAACCCAGATCCCTCCCATGCACAGTTCACAGTAGGGTTTGCGCTCCTATGAGAACTAGTACCTGATGATCTGACAGGAGGCAGAGCTCAGGCGGGCACGCTCGCTCACCCACCATTCACCTCCTGTGGTGCCACCCGGTTCCTAACAGGCCACCCGTACCGCTCCACAGCCTGGGGCTTGGGGACCCTGATATAGCTGGAGTCATAGAGTTTATAGCCTTTTCAGACAAGCTTCTTTCACTTAGTAATGTGTGGTCAAGCCTCCTCTATGTTGCTTTGTGGCTTGAGAGCTTATTTTTTTAAAGTGTTGAATTATTCCAGTATCTGGATGTACCATTCATTTGCCTATAAAAGACACCTTGGTTGCTTATGGGGGTAGTTCTAAGCGGAACCTAATCGGTGTCTATTCCCAAACAGGGTGGCTTTAACGTGTGTCCCTCTGGGGAGGCCCTGGAGAAATCAAGAGGGCAAGACATTGGCGATCTCTGTACTCTGGACACGAATTTCGTGACTCACAAGTTATTCATCAAATGCTATCTCATTCTAGCAACTAGATGTTGGTGATGTCATTATAACAGTGCAGCTGGGGCTGGGTTCGGAGGACATTATAACTCAGCATCATTACATTTTCATACCAAGAAGCCTGGTTTTCCCAACTGTCTACATGGTCGATGCCAAAACATTGGCCAAAGTCACCAAATAACTTACCAACCAGAACATTAATGTCTTAATAACCAAAGTCAGGAAAGCCAGCAGAACCAAGGGAATCTGCACATTCCTCTCCTTTCTCATGAGCTGCACGGGACGGTATCCCAAGCCAGGCCCCAAGTTTTCTGGGTAAACAACAAATGAGAGAGGACGCTGTTGCTGGAAGGACATTTATACCAGGATGTCTCTAACCAAGTCCCACAAATCCCCTTACTCCCAGCAGGCAGCACAGGGGACACATTGATCAATCCTTCATCTTTATTCATTTTAGGGTTCCTTGACTGTGGCCCCAAGGTTTGGTTCTAATCACATTACTCATTTTTTTGTTTGTTTTTTGAGACGGAGTCTTGCATTGTTGCCTGGGCTAGAGTGTAGTGACGCCATCTGAGCTCACTGCAACTTCCGCCTCCCGGGTTCAAGCAATTCTCCTGCCTCAGCCTCTGGTGTAGCTAGGATTACAGGTGCCCGTCACCAGGTTCAACTAATTATTTGTATTTTTAGTAGAGATAGGGTTTCACTGTGTTGGTCAGGCTGGTCTCAAACTCCTGACCTCGTAATCTGCCTGCCTTAGCCTCCCAAAGTGCTGGGATTATAGGTGTGAGCCATCACACCTGGTCTTCACATTAATTTTATGTTCCCAGAGTTGGTTTATGTGACTTTCATTTTAATGGGGGCTGCTTCTTGAACTCACTAATTGCATGACTAATTACGCTAAGGCATTGTGGATTCTCCAGTCCTATGTGCTATCTCGGGCACCCATTCATTCATTCACTCGACGTGTGCTGATCACGTGTTTCCTATGTTCCAGGCATTGCTCTAGGCTGGGAAGGGCACTGTGGGCTGTGAGATCAACACGTGCTGTACTCCTGGGGCCTCCCATCTACCTGGCCACTGGTGATAAGCATTTTAAATGGTGCTGGGGTGGGCAGATGGCAGTGGGACTTGAGTCTCTACTGAGAGGTGACCTGAGGACAAGATGAGGCAGTGGAGGCAGAAAACAGGATGCAGCTCTGTACGGCACCTCGGTGCAAAGGTCCAATGGCTGTGGAGTGTGGAATTTTCTGTAGATACTACCGTGAACACGTTCCCATTTTGAATGCAACCTGGAGCCAAAGAGCCAATGGCGTACACACCCATCGTGACTCTCTGCTCTTCTGTACCCGGAACAAGGCTACAGGACGCCCTCCCTAAGACATTACTAGGTGTGTGTGTGTGTTTGGGTTTGTTTTTTACTAAGAGGTGGCAGAAAACCTAATTACACTGACAACCCTAAAAGGGAATGCATTGAAACACAGCTGAAAAACCCAGGTGTAGGTATCTAGCTTCAGTTACAGCTTGATCCAGGGGCTCCAATAATGCCTTCAGGACTTGGTTTCTCCTCATGGCTCAGTGCTGCTCTCTGCAGTGCTGACTCCACACCCAAACTCGCAGTAACGCCAGGCTAGCATTCCTACCTTGCTGGGCTCATGTCATGGAGATGGCTGACAGTTTAGCATTCACTCATTCCCACCGCCATTCATTTCTTCAGTAGTGCGTGAGTATCTGGCACATACTCAACACTGTGCTAAGGTCTGTGTGGTTGTTACCTCATCTAGTCCATTCAGCAAGCCCTTGGATTGGGGGAGACTGTGATACCTACTTCACAGCTGAGTCAACTGAGGCTCAGTGAGGTCTAAGGAGCATTCAAGGTTATTCAGCTGGTAAGAAGTGAGGCTGGGTCCTGGCACCTGCACAGAACCAGCTGGTAAATCAGATAAATACATCTGCCAATCTCCAGTTGGTTCTAGCTTTGTGAGGACCGCCAATAGGTAGTTAGGAAATTAGGAATCTGTGTGGCGCTCGGGAGCGCGCGTAGGGAGGGAAGATGGTGAGAACACAGGTGAAAGGTCTTGGAGGGAGGGCTTCCTGGGGAAGGGACATCTGCCTGAAAGACAGTCGAGCCAGCTGTGTCGGGACAAGGAGTGTGGACCAGCCTTGCTGGGGAGAGCAAGTGTTCTGTCTGACCGAGAGAGGCCACAGGCTCTGTTTGAGATCTTGGAAGGAGTAGTTCATCATGGAGTGTGCAAAGGGAGGGCGGTGGCAACAGATGAACCTTGAGGGCTTAGCAGAACCAGGTCATGAGTGGCATGGCAACCTTCACTCCGAGACTGGAAGGCAGAGGGGCTTTAACAGGGGAGGAGTGTAGGTTTCCTTTTTCAAGTCCGCTGTGTGGAGAAGGTACTGGGGGGCAGTGGAGTGGATGTCAGGGCCCCGGTAGGAGAACGTGCGGGAGTTGAGGTCAGGGAAGATGGAAGCCGGAAGCCGGCTGTAGAGCGGGGGTGGGTTGGAGGGGTGTTAAGATGTGTGTGCATTCATCAGGTCCCTTTCAGATGTGAGGTGGGACTGCACCCCAAGGTCCCGTCTTTCCGTCTGGGCCTGTGCCTGACTTGTGGAAAAGCAGGGGTGCCTCAGGGTTCCAGCATTCCATGCCCCCAGGATGCCCTGGAGCTTCTCCCTCCCTCTGATGTGCAATGACCCGGGTGGTAGCTGGTTCGTCAGCCTGGGTCCAGGTGGGGATGATGTGGAGCAGAGCTGCAGACACAGGGCAGGTGCCACCAATGCACCCAGGTGTCTTAAGCTGCTGTAATCTGGGGATTATTTGCAACCACGGCGTAGTCCAGCCTATCCTCACTGCTACATATGGGAGGGCGGCAGAGAGGTGGAAGACTCACTTGGCGTCTCAGCACATGTTTCAGTCGCTCCTTGGCCGGATGCTCTCCTGGGTGCTTCGAATATGAGAAGCAGGTCCCTCCCTTCCTGACCCTCTGTTGGAGACAGAGGTAGGTCCGGGCATTGGCCCGCCTACTTGTGGTTTTCTGCAGTAGACATCAGCCCATGCAGGGAGTGTGGAGAAGATGGACGGCTGGGCTGCCTGAGGCTGCAGCAAAGCAATCTGGTGAAAGTCGGGTCCTTAATTCTCAAGAAACATCAGCGCAGGCACAAGCAGCCGGATGAGAGCACAGAGTGGATGGGCCCCGTCCCGCTGGCGCCCTGGGGCAGGGCAGCCGGGCTCTATCACCTGGCCGTGGGCTTCTCATCTCTGAATCTCGGCTCTTTTTTTTGTGCTTTGGATTCTGTGATTTTATTAATGTGCTGGAGACCCTGTTATTGGAAACTGAAAATGATTCGTTTACGGGTAGAATCAGCCAGGTTTGGTGGCTCACAGCTGCCAGCCCAGCACTTTGGGAAGCTGAAGCGGGCAGATTACTTGAGCTCAGGAGTTCGAGATCAACTTGGCGACATAGTGAGATCCCATCCCTACAAAAACATTTCTTTTTAATTAGCCAGGCCTGGTGGTGAGGATCTGTAGCCTCAGCTACTCTGGAGGCTGAGGTGGGAGGATAGCTTGAGGCTGGGAGGTCGAGGCTGCAGTGAGCTGAGATCACGCCATTGCACTCCAGCCCGGGTGACAGAGTTAGACCTTGTTTTTTAAAAAAGAAAAAATCATCTTTAAAGAGAGGCAGGTCTCTTCGGACTGGATGCTGTTACTTGCTGGACCAAAGGCAATACGTGGCTTGTGGTGTGAGGTGGAGCAGGGCTCACAGACCCTGAGCAGGAGACGTGGGTGTGGTTGTGAACCTGCCTCAGGCTGATTGATGGGAAGCTGTAGCAGGCGGCTTACTTGAGCTCCGTGGGCTTTGATGAGGACTGGGTGAGATGAGGCTAAAAAACCTTAAACCCGAGCACTCCTGGTGCAGGTGAGCTTTTCCTCCAGCGTCCTCGGTGTTTCTTGCTTCACATTCCTTTCCAACGCTTCTGTCTCCTCTCTCCGTGGATACAGCTCGAGAGAACAGGTGGCATTTCCCGCCTGCCTCCTTGTCCCTGCTCCCAAGGATATGTAATTCTGTGTCATGTGTCTCCAGGAGAGTTGATGTGGGGTGGGGAGATTCGGGGGGAAGAGAGCAACTGAGAAAAGGAAGGTGGTATCTTGTGACACTGCTTATTGTGAAAGCACAGGTTCCAGAGGCTCAGAATGCCGGGCACTTGTCCCCCGTGACTCATTATGACAGGCGTGCTGTGTGCCAGCCGCTCCCATTCGCAGATTGAATTACCATCCTATTCAGCTGACACAAAGCAGTTCCTGGCCGGCTCCGGCAGCCCATGAATAAGTAAATAGCCTTCCAGCCTGGTGCGGAGCACAAACATCTAAGGCTTGGAGAGGTTGGCTTTCACGGGACGGGAAGCAGGGCTGCCGCGGAGGCCTGGACCTGTCTGTCTGGTCCACTAGACCACGGATCTCCGGTGCCTTGTAAGTACCTGCTTTCGGGGCTGGGGAAAGAGCCCGGTGGGTTAACGAGCTGTAGCTTAGACACAGATGGGAAATCCCCCACCTTCTAGGCTGCTGGCTGGAGAGCAAGGGCTGTTCTCTGGACTGAGGTGGGAAGAGGCATTTCCAGCCCCGGGGGCCGGTTTCTAAACCTTTGGGTCTTAATTTTAGCTCAAATCGCTGTTACTACCCTGTGGGTATTTTGTTCTAAGTCTGTCCTCAGGCCCTGTTTCAGGCTAGAAAGGACCTTTAGTCCTGGGGTTCAGTTTTGGGTAAATTGTGGACAGGATGTGGCTCAGGGGGAAAGGCAGAGGGTTTAACCTGCCTGAGGGCTGGGTGTTCCTTACTTGGCCCTCCAGCTTTCGCCCCTCGGAAATCACTGTTCTGGTGGGAACGGGTTGGTTTTGCCAGTGTGAGCATCACAGAACTGGCATTAGAAACAGCGTATATTCAAAGGTGAAATCTCAAGTGGAAACTCCGACGCTGTATCTGGTTTTTGTGCAGCAGTTTCAGTTCTTTGAGCTCAAAAGATGACAGGAAGTTGAACATCCTTTAGATAATGAATATAATCAGCCAATGGATGTAATTGCAGCATTTAATTTGGTGTAAGTCCGCTGTTAGTTGAGATCATATATGGTAGAGATGTGAGGGTGCTCACTCTGGCTTAAGACCCCGGGTTCCTTTTTAATTTCTTCTGTATAGCGAGAACCTTGCAGTAAACAGGTGAAATGAACT
The DNA here is from genome assembly GCA_004027835.1 of Alouatta palliata. Classification (NCBI taxonomy): domain Eukaryota; kingdom Metazoa; phylum Chordata; class Mammalia; order Primates; family Atelidae; genus Alouatta; species Alouatta palliata. The sequence continues at coordinate 6,180 of PVKV010034919.1, read as the reverse complement.
GCATCTGTGCCTAGCATTAAACAGCAAGAACTAGCTCTTCCTTTGTGGCTTGATGCTGTGCTCCGTGATGAAGGTGTTTATGGGGCAGAGCAGGTGGCCGGTGTTTTATGTTGCCTGGCATTCGATGGCGGCAGTAAAACGTACATCAATTAATCATTGTTTTTGTTTTCCTCTTTGCCTAAATGGCTCTGTTAATTAAAACTTTGTGTAAAGTGGTCTTTGAGCTCTGCACTCAATTTTACTTGGGCTCATTAGGGTTGGTTATGCACAGTGCCATAAAGCCTTTATCTTGCTGGACCACTTTTGAATTAATAATCGTCATACTTCACAGGTAACCATACGGAGTAGTTTTTCATGTCCTATAACCATTAGCAAGCTCTCCAGTCGGCCTGGTGAGATATTAGAGCCTGTTACCCTCTTTAACGATTGAGCAGGCCGAGCAGAGGGCAGGAGGGGTCCAGAGCAAAGGTGGCTGAAAAAGCGCAGCCCCAGAGCCCGAGAGGATGAGGGGAGAAAGCAGTGGGTTTACTTTCTCTGTGCCAAGGACTCCGACATTCACTGTATGCGCTGAGAAGCCAGGAATCATTGCCCCACCTAAAAATTTTTCTTCTTTTCCAGAACTAGAAAAAAATGGACACAACTTGCAGATTATCATGACTTCTGTAATCTTGTTTATTCACGTTATTCTTAACGATTTCTCTGAGAGAACAGGATTCCTCAGAGGCGCAGGATAGGGTGTGTGTTGGCAGAGGTTAGGACTCGGGTGGTTGCATTAAGAGGAGGAGGTGTGATCACCAGTGCCTCTGCCTGCGGGGATCTCACTGGAGGTCTCCGCCTTGATTCCTTTGCCTCCAGCCCACCTGATCGTGGTTAGAAACGTCTCTGTGCCTTTCACTGTTTACTGAAATCATCCCACAGGGAAGCAGGTGGACCCGTGGTGTTGCATGAGATGATTTTAGGAGATGTATAGACTTTTTGAAATGTTTTTATGTGATAGCTGTTTGTTTCTTGTAGTTTAAAGAAAAGACATAAGCATATCAAGGTAATGTGATAGTGTAAGGTCTCCTTTGAGACAGATTCGTAGAGGAAGACTTGAGTGAGTTTCCAAACTAGACAGCATGTTTCTTTTGTGCTCCAACAGTATTTTTTAACTTTAAAGTGCATGCATATAATTTGAAAACTCAAGTGCGTGAAGGTATATGAAAAAAGATCACGTGCTGTCTCTTCTTTCCATACCCAGTCCCTCAAGCCCGCTTTCAATATTTCTGGTGGTTTTCTTCTTGAAGTTCCTAATACTAAAAATTGCCTATACTGTGATTGTTTTTTTGACTTGCCAGTTTTCCTAGTCAAAAATATTAGCAGCACTTTCTGGGATGGTGGACAAGTGGTTCTCAAAGGGCTTGGAGTGGGCAGTTTTGCCTTTCAGGGTTGGCGTTTGTCATGATTCAGGGAAAAGTGTGTGCTACTGGCCTCTGCTTGCTGCTGGCAGGGATGCCGCTCAGTGCCCCATGGTGCACAGGACAGCCTGCACAAGGAAGAATTATCTGGCCCCAAACCTCACTCTGCTGAGGTTGAGAAGCTGTGTGGTAGCTGAAGATTTACCCTTAGATTCCCTCCCCCAATCTGTACACATCGTTAAACTGCTACTTTATTTAAGTGAATAATTAGTTGTCACATTGTTATTGTGTGTATATTGTTAGTGGTAGCACCAATTAGTGACTGTGAGGACATTCTTTCATTGTATGGCTTTATAGCTTTCCTGGAGTTATTAATAGCCTGATTTTCAATTGTGCCATTTGCAATCCACATTTTAAAAACTCTTCTCCAGTTCTTTCTGATATCAGAAACTTTTCTTGAGTCTCTCTTTTCTCCAGAGTTTTTATTTCTAAAGCCCTTTGTCTTCTTGTTTCAGACTGATTGCTCTGGAGAGCTAAGGCTCAGCTGTCACCTTGGGATTTTTCTCTATCCCTGTTTAGTGCAGAGTTTGTTGTTTCTGTGATTCTGTGGCTTTGCCTTTTATCTTTTTATTTTTCCCGCTTGTTTTGCTGCAGCATATCTTCTGGTCATTTCCTAAGAAGGAACACACCGTGGAGGTACATTTTATGAGTCTCTGCGTGTCTGGAAATCGCTCTACTCTGTCCTCACACTTGATTGACAGCTTGTTTGGGTACAGAATCTTAAGTTGGAAATAATAGTTGATCAGAAGTTGTGGGGTTTTTTTTTTTTTGAGACGAAGTTTTGCTCTTGTTGCCGGGGCTGGAATGCAATGGCGTGATCTTGGCTCACTGAAACCTTCACTCCTGGGTTCTAGTGATTCTCCTGCCTCAGCCTCCCAAGTAGCTGGGATTACAGGTGCATGCTAGCATACTTGGCTAATTTTTGTATTTTTAGTACAGACGGGGTTTCACCATGTTGGCCAGACTGTTCTCGAATTCCTGACCTCGTGATCTGCCCACCTTGGCCTCCAAAGTGCTGGGATTACAGGCGTGAGCCACTGCAGCCCAGTTAACCAGAATTTAAGACATTCTGTTGGCTTCCAAGATTGCTGCTGAGAAGTCTAATGCCCTAACCCATTCTTTTCCTTTTCAAAATTCTACCTCTTCCTTCTAATTGTTATGGGAAGTATTTGGGGCCTCCTCCTTATCATTCACCTTCTCGAATCTCATGGTACGCTCTGCTTTAGGTCTGTTTTCATCTATCTTTCAGAGCACTCATGAGATCCTTTAATCTGGAACATGTTCTTCTGTTTTCCTGACAATTTTCAGTTTCTCATCTATGATTCTGGGCAGTTTAAAAACTCTAACGAAACAGAAGTAAAGGAGTTTCTGATATTTTGATTGTTTATGTCAACATGAAGGTCTACTGATACACAGGAATTTTTGTTTTTAAATATTTGGTGGCCCAGATGGGAATTCCCCAAGAGTTTGCTATGTGTAGCATGCTTGTTGGTTTTTATATAAATTTTTATTAATTAATTTGACCCATAATAACTTTCTGTAATTGGGCATCAGTCAGCCGATTGTTAGTTTTCTCTTTGTGAAAACCTTACTGGTAGAAGTTAGACGTCCTGGATTGACAGTTTCTGAAAACCTTATTGGTAAAAGTTAGACCTCCTGGATTGACAGTTTCTTTTTTTCTTTAATATTTTCTAGCACTTTGGGAGATTTATCATGCAAATCTGCCATTAAAATTTTTTGTTTCAGCAACTCTCATTTTCATTCACAAGAGTTCTTGTCCTTCGTTGGTCTTTTTAGCTTCTTGGTAACTTTTATGTGCTTTCTGAAGATACTTGATAGAACTCTTGCTCGTTGTGGTTGCCTGCACGATCTCTCTCTCCTGGGTTTTATCACTGTGTTCTTTTACTCTTCCACATTAGAGGTTTTTTTTAAATGAAGCTGTACGCTTTGGTTGACTGGGTTTGGAGCACAGTCTTGACAGGTTGCAGGAGGTCCCTGGTGAGCTCACTCCAGGGTGTCTCTGAGGGTGATTGTTTTGTTCTAGAAGCTCCTAATGCGTGGTCTTTGCTCTTGGATTGTAGTTTTCTACCAAAACGTTTCCAATCTCCTGCCTAGTTTGAAGGCGGTGTGGGGTAGCATCCACCTACATGCCTAATGCATTGGGTCTGGGGAGGGGTATCTGCAGGCAGACTGATTTCTGTTTTTGGTGTAATAGCACTTGACTGTTATGACTGCTACCCATTACCTCTGAGTCCTGCGCTCCCTCATTAAACATATCTAGAAATAAACTTCAGTCTCCTGCCTAGATGTCTTTCTCTCACAGATCCCTTGCACAAAATTTTAAATCCTATGAAATTCTAGCTTGAATTAACGTTATACATGCCTGTTGTGGTCTTCCCTGTCAGACAGAGAGTCCTAGGAGGCCTCGATCTTACTCATGCTTGGGCCTAACAGCTGTCAGGAACTTTGCAGCGCTCAGAAAATGTTTGCTAAATTGAAATACATTGAATTTTGGCCATACAGATGGTTTTTCATCTCCAAGTTCTAGGATAGAGCCTCATTTGCTTTTTATCCTTCCTTTCATCCCTGCTGTTTCATATGGACACAGGACACTAGCAAGCTTTTTGATAAAACCTAAGTTAATTTATCTCATATTTGGTGATTCTAAGCAGGTTAATAACTCTTTTTAACAGAACAGAAGTAAAGGAATTTCTGATATTTCGATTGTGTATGCCAACATGAAGGTCTGCTGATACACAGGAATTTTTGGTTTTGAATATTTGGTGGCCAAGATGGGAATTCCCCAAGAGTTTGCTGTTTGTAGCATGCTTGTTGGTTTTTATTAATTAGTTTGACCTATCATAACTCTTTCTGCCATCGGCTGGGCGTCAGTCGTGGCTTGCTAGTTAAGGGTACGTGCAGTGCGTGCCCAGATACTGACTTGTGTCCTCGGTTCTGTCCCTCACTCTATTCTGTCTAACCTGGATCATTAGCCCTAAGTGCCTTTCTCCTGGCAAATTCAGAAACTTGATGGTCTACTCAAGGACTCATGAAAGCTTCGCGTCAATGGCTGTGTGTATTTTTGCATTGTTCTATACCAGGACATTTGGTTGAAGGGAAAGAAAAATCTCAAGGAGGGAGGACCATGAGTTCAGTTTCAAATGTGTCCCTCACTCAGTCCTCAGTGTTCTGAACTGGAAAATGGTAGCAGAATTCTTGCCTTTCCCTCCCTCTTAGGCATCCAGGAAGGCGGGGGCGACAGAAAAGCCAACTTGCGGGTCATTGTTGGTGACAGAAGATTGTGTCTGCTTCTTCCTGCAGCTTGGAAATGACCTGCCACACCTGAAGCCTGCGGGTGCTGAGGCCACATTCGATCAGACCCAAGCTTTGGGAGACCCCTGGGGAAATTTCCCACTTTGTGTCCTGAGACCAGGAACTCAGCAGAGAAACTCTGTGGTAAGTCGTGCCTTCTTTTCTCTGAAGCAGCATTCCTCTGTGTCCGTTAGGGGCTGTGTCTGTTCTTTCATGGCTTGCTGATTTATTCAAGGCATATTTATCGAGTGCCTACTGTATGTCCGCGAGTTAAGAGGACAGAGTGGTAAACAGAGCAGTGTGGTCTCTACCCTCAGAGAGAGGCACATCATGGGGAACAGCCATGCAAAGGCTTCAAGGCAAGAAATAACTTGATGCATGAAAATCTGGGTGTCTGGAGCGCAGATGGGGACAGGTGGACAGGGCAGTTCATTCAGGAGCTTAGCGCTGGCTGTGCTAGGGGATGGATTCTAAATCTTAGGAACAATGGCCAAAGAGTAGTGATTGATTTTAGGTGGAGAGTGACATCCCATTTTTATTTTAATAAGATCACTCCCAGTTCTGAACGGAGGTGGAGGTAAGCATGGGAGCAAAGAGGATTAGGTGGTGACCGTGGCGACTGTGGAGTCCAGTTGACTGGCAAGGGCGGCCTGCACCGGGATGGTAGTGGACGTGAGGGTCACTGTGGAGGTCGGAAGCTGCTGGCCGTTGTGATAGATTGGGTGGGAGGGAGTGTGAGGGGGTGACAAACATGGCCTTCATAGTTTTGGCATGGGCTGCGTGGCAGAAGGGGAGGACCATTTCCTAAGATGAGAAAAACTGAGAGAGCAGCAAAAGTGTGGGGAGATTCACATTCAGGTTTGCACTGAAGCCCAGTTTTGAGTCTGAGTTACCCGATTGACACCTAAATACAGGGAAAAATCTGCAGTTCAATGGCCAGGTTCAGGGTTCAGGAAAGAAATATAGGCTGGCTTCTTCATTCCTTGTGAATTGTTTGCTTTGAGGTCTCGTGTGCAGAGGTGTGATCTGAACTCGGGGCAGTAGTTCACTGTGTGATCATGAGACAATCTTGGGTGCTAAGAAGAACAGATGCTTTCTGTCACCAAAGGTTTTCAATCCCGAAATGGCTGGTCAGGCATTGGTGGCCGTGACTGTTCCACCTGCATTTGATCGCACAGCAGAAGGTGAACCAGTTGGACCTTTGCTGCCCCTGCTTGGGCTTGACATTGCCTTTGATAGCAAATGAGTCTGAGTCTCAGATTCCAGTAAGCATGATGGTGGTGGAGGAGATGGTGATGCTGGCAATAGTTCTGGTGGTGGAGGAGATGGTGATGCTGGCAGTAGTTCTGGTGATGGAGGAGATGGTGGTGATGCTGGCAGTAGTTCTGGTGATGGAGGAGATGGTGGTGAT
>PVKV010034918.1:0-17185 GCA_004027835.1 Alouatta palliata | reverse complement strand
TGTAATCCCAGCACTTTGGGAGGCCGAGGCGGGTGGATCACGAGGTCAAGAGATCGAGACCATCCTGGTCAACATGGTGAAACCCCGTCTCTACTAAAAATACAAAAATTAGCTGGGCATGGTGGCACGTGCCTGTAGTCCCAGCTACTCGGGAGGCTGAGGCAGGAGAATTGCTTGAACCCAGGAGGCGGAGGTTGCGCCATTGCACTCCAGCCTGGGTAACAAGGGCGAAACTCCGTCTCAAAAAAAAAAAGAAGAAGAAGAAGACACAACTTGCGGATGCCCCCTCCCCCCGCCCCACTCTGAGGGCCAGACTCTGGGGCTGGAGTAGGAGGGGTGGGGGCGGGTCCAGCAGCCTCCCCAGGTCTAAGCTGGGTCCTTCTACTCCCAGGGGCTCTTGGCGGCAGCGGACAACCCTGCTCTCTGTGGTGGAGAGAGCACAGATGGACGGCCCACCCCAGGGGACCAGGCCCCCATACTTACGTCATCAACCTTGGGCTCCGTCACAGGGACCCATTTGTAGATTCGTAGAGACGTGTCACCAACGGTCACCCATTTCTTCTCCCTGAGGAGGATGAGGAAGAGCCTGTTCATCGCTGGGGACACAGGCCACACTCCCTTGGGGCTGAGAGCAGGCTCTGGCTCACACAGATGAGGGCTTGAATCCCAGCTCCACCCTCACTAGCTAGAGCCCCTGGGCAGGCCACATCACCAACTCAGCCTGGCTTCTCCACCCGTGACCCCACGTAGGGTGGTTGCCCTCTCCAGGTTGTTGCCAAAAAGGGTGAGGGTGAGGCTGCCATTACAAGGACTCCTATGAGTGGCAGCAGTCAGGCCCAGGTTCCTCCTGCGTCACTGCCGATGCCACCCAGCCAGTGGACTGGGCCACCCTCGCCCTTCTGGGCAGCAGAGAGGGCTTCAGGCCAGTGGGCCAATTCCTCTTGTGGGGGGTGGAGTCATCGCCAAGGACACCCCGGGGCTCCTCCTGCCCTCCTGGCGACGTGTCTGAGGTCAGTGGAGGCAGGAACAGGCAGGCCGGGGCCGCCCACACTCTGCCAGAGGAATGCCCTTTGCTGTGGCCAAGGAGAGCCAGGGAGCGGTGACCTCAGCCCGAAAGGAGGGTGCACAGCCTGAATCTGTGGGTGGCAGCTGGGCAGGAGGAGACCCGCACTCCTGGATCAGGGCTCCTAGTGACCCTGTCTGCAAGGTCGCCCAGCTGCATTACAAACGCCTGAAGGACTGAGCCCAGACTCCACTGTGAGAGGCAGGTTTGTGGATGAGACTGAGAAACTTAGAAGCCACAGAAGGAAAGAGGACTGGTTTTCATTCAAGGTAACAATGACCACCCTCTCCTTTCCCACCACCACTCTGCTCTGAGCCACCGTCATCTTCCAATTATTGCTACAGCCAGTCACCTCCTGTCCTTGACCCCCTGCACCTGTCCCTTACAGCCCGAAAGGCCCAGTGGCCACAACCCTGAGGGGGCTGAGGCTCCAAAGAGCCCCTCAGAAGCCAGGATGGGGTTGGAACCCAGGCTCCGAACTCGGGGCTCTGCCATCTCAGGAGACGTGTAAGGCCACCAAGGAGCCACTGATGACTCAGTAAGGAGGCTGCTGGATTTGATGGCCCCACCAGGGGCTGTCAGGCCAGGTGCACTCCTGGCACAGGCAACATAGCTGCCTGAGTCCTCAGCAATTTTGGTGACAAAAGTTCCCCAGAACCAATAATTCTGTGCGGCAGGAGTGTCTCTGTCCATGAGCTGACTGGCACCTTTTTTTGGCCTCTCTGACCAAACTCAGCCTTGGGTCACCCCTTTGTTGTGCACGTGGCCTCACATGCCGATGCGACAGGTAACAGGACTCCCACCCCATCACCACAGGGGTTACAAGATGCCAGAGCACAGTCAAGGTCAGACAGCCAAAACCACAGACACCTCACCCCCAAAAACCCTGCCTGCTCAGGTCCCACGTGTTCCCTGCCAGAGGACACTACGGCCGGCTTTTCTTATTATACCAATGGCTGTCCCTAGTTCCTTCTATGTGCCAAGTACTGTGCCAGCTCTCCTGGCAGGAAATGGCAACTTCCGGCCGGGTGCCCAGCACTTTGGGAGGCCGAGGCGGGTGTATCACCTGAGGTCGGGAGATCAAAACCATTCTGGCTAACACAGTGAAACCACATCTCTATTTAAAAAAATACAAAAAATTAGCCGGGCATGGTGGCGCGTGCCTGTAATCCCAGATACTCAGGAGGCTGAGGCAGGAGAATCATTTCAACCCGGGAGGTGGAGGCTGCGGTGAGCCAAGATCGCGCCATTGCACTCCAGCCTGGGCAACAAGCGTGAAACTCTGTCTCAAAAAAAAAAAAAAAAAAAAAAAAGGAAATGGCAACTGCCCCATTTGACAGATAAAGAAACTGAGGCACAGGGTGGTGAAAGTGAACTCATCTCCCAGAGCCAGCACTCAGACCCTTCCCCCAGTACAGCTGTTGAGCACAGCCTCTCTGCCCCCTATCCCTGCACCTTTTCACCCAGAAAGGATGTAGGGAAGACAGGTATCTAAGTCCACCAGCCAGTCTCCTGCCTCCTGTGGGCAGAGCAGACAAACCACGATGTCCACCTTTCCCCTCCTCCATTCTGAGCGATCAGAAGGGGTCCAGAAGGGACAGGGTATTCCCAGGAAGAAGCTGGGTTGTTAGAGCAACCAACACCATAGCCATTGTGTGCCCTGGCTATTACATGCCAGGCTCCACGCCAAGCACTTTACTTATACACCCTCTCCCCCTGGGATTCCCAACAGGCTGTGAGAGGGGGATGACTGTCACCCTTTTTACAAATACAGAAACAGGATACCCAGAGGGGTTACACCACTAACTTGGGGTCTCACAGACAGGAAATGGCAGAAGAGAATTAGACTCAGGCTCGGACCCCAGACACCACCTCCTGCTATTCTGTTGCCCATGAAAACCAAGAATCCATTCTAAGGAGCGCTGGGGTAGCAGAAGCTGGAGGAAGAATGACAGATTACCAGGACCCCATGCAGATTGGCCAAAGCCATTCACTACTCATGAACCCTGGACCAGCTTTCCAGTAAATCAACCCATTCAAGGTTTGATTGTATTTGGGGAAGAAAAAAAAAAAAGTAATTGACTTGTAACACACAGGACACCTTTCAGGGCAGAAAGTGTGCTGGAGATCTGGGCTTTGGAGCCGCAAATGAGCCAAGATGCAAGTTTGCAGCTGCTTCCCAGAGGCTTGAGGCCGCTGTGAGCTGAACGCAGCCGGGCTTTTGTGCCTCTCTTTGCCCCGACTGGCGACCTCTTCTCCGAGTTCCCGAGTTATCGTGTTTCTAGGCATGGACATTGAGGGGGCTTTGGGACAGAGGCAAGAACATTAAGAACTCTGTCTCTGGGCTGGACCCACGATCAGCCAAGCAGCCACCCAGGAGGGGCCGTGGAGCTCAGGTTTAAGGCGCCGAGTGAGTGCCCGGGAGGACATGGGATTTCACAGCCATAGACACATTGGCTGGGCACACATGTTTAGCGGAGTAGCTGAGGTTTCCCACAACTGCCTCCCAAGACCGTCACCACAGAACATAGCCCTCCCCATAAAACGGCACTGCTCCCCTCCCTCAATGAGGGTATTAAGCTATACTCATCACTTATTTTTTTTTAATTTTTCAATTTTTTTGAGACAGAATCTTGCTCTGTGGCCCAGGATGGAGTGCAGTGGTACAATCTCGGCTCACTGCAACCTCCACCTCCCAGGTTCAAGAGATTATTCTGCCTCAGCCTCCCGAATAGCTGGGATTACAGACACCCACCACCACGCCCTGCGAATTTTTTGTATTTTTAATAGAGATGGGGGTTCACCATGTTGGCCAGACTGACGTCAAACCCCTGACCTCAGGTGATCTGCCTGCCTTGGCCTCCCAAAGTGCTGGGATTACAGGCTTGAGACACTGTGCCAGGCCTATTTTTATTTTTTTGAGATAGGGTCTTACTCTGCTGCCCACGCTGGAGTGTGGTGGTGCGATCACTCATTGCAGCCTCGACCTCCTGGGCTCAAGTGATCTTCCCACCTCGGCCTCCCAAAATGCTGGGATTACAGGTGTGAGCCACCACGCCTGGGCCCCGCTTTATATTTAGGGTGGCAAACAGCTGGTCAACAGGCGTGTTTCGTTTGGCCCGCACAATACTTTACAATTTTGAATTTGCTGCCAAACTTAAACAAGCAAAACGAAACAGTTTCCCATAAAAATCCAGACTTCTGGTTACTCTTGAAAACACGACCCGGGCTCACATGCCCCGGGGAGCGGCAGCTTGCCCCAGATGGGCTCTGGCCCCCTCGGATGCCTTCACTCTTGATAACTATAGACACCAGGTCCAGAAACCACCATGACCCCCAGGCCGCAGCTCAATGTGCTGTGAAGCTGGCCTCGGGGTGCCCCGCGCCTCCTGTCCTGGCAGCCCCGTAACCTCACCCTGACTTTAGCACCTCTCTCTTCCCGTCACACCCGGACTCCTGGAAGGAAAGGCCAAACTGAGGTCCCAGCAATAGGAACACAGCCCCAAATGCTCCTCCCCAGCACAGTAAACTACAAGTATCCATCTCAGATTCTCCAGGCTAAGGCCAATTTCCAATGTTCTCCTGGGTCCAGGTCCAAGGGCTAGCCAACAAGACCATCTTAGGGTTACCCACTGCCCAAGGGGACCCTGCTGACTCCCTCCAGGAAAGCTCTAATCCCCTCTCCCTGCACTCACTCCTCAGGGCTAGTCCCTGCCTCCTCAGGAGCCTGGCCCACGGCTAGCCTCACCCCAGCTAGGCCCAGGTCTGCTTGACCTGCCACATGCCCAGTAGGAAGGTCTTCATGATGAAACCTCCAGAGGAGCTGAAGTGAGGGAGGCGTCAGGCCCAAACCTCCACCTCTCCTGGGACAGATGGGAGGTCTTCCGGGTACAGACCCTTCTCAGTCCTTACAGCAAGTCGCTGAGGGAACCCTGGATCAGGCACTGAGGGTCCCAGGCTTAAGCCTACTTTGTTTTGTTTTGTTTTGAGACAAAGTCTTGCTCTTGTCCCCCAGGCAGGAGTGCAGTGGCGTGATCTCGGCTTACAGCAACCTCCGCCTCCCGAGTTCAAGCGATTCTTCTGCCTCAGCCTCCTGAATAGCTGTTATTACAGGCGCCCGCCACCACACCTGGCTAAGTTTTATATTTTTAGTAGAGATGGGGTTTCATCATGTTGGCCAGGCTGGTCTCGAACTCCTGACCACAAGTGATCTGCCTACCTTGGCCTCCCAAAGTGCTGGGATTACAGGCATGAGCCACCACGCCTAGCCTTGTTTTGTTTTTTGAGATAGGGTCTCACTCTGTCACCCTGGCTGGAGTGCAGTGGCACGATCGTAGCTCACCGCAGCCTCGACCTCCTGGGCTCAAGTGAGCCTCTGGGCTTAACCTCCCAAGTAATTGGGATTACAGGTAAGGGCCACCATGCCTGTCTAATTTTTTTTTTTTTTTTGATTGAGAAGGAGTCTCTCTCTGTCGCCCAGGATGGAGTGTAGTGGTGCGATCTTGGCTCACTGCAACCTCTGCCTCCCAGGTTGAAGTGATTCTCCTGTCTCAGCCTCCCGAGTAGCTGGGATTACAGGTGTACACCACCACACCCAGCTAATTTTTTGTATTTTTAGTAGAGACAGGGTTTCACCATGTTGGCCAGGCTGGTTTCAAACTCCTGACCTCAGGTGATCCGCCCACCTCAGCCTCCGAAAGTGCTGGGATTACACACTTGGCCTAATTTTTCTTTTCCTTTTTTTTCTTTTTCTTTTTTAAATTAAGACCTCGGTGGCTCACGCCTGTAATCCCAGCACTTTGGGAGGCTGGGGCATAAATCACCTGAGTTCAAGACCAGCCTGACCAAAATGGAGAAACCCCATCTCCACTAAAAGTAGAGCCTGTAATCCCAGCTACTCGGGGGTTTGAGGTAAGAAAATCGCTTGAACCCAGGAGGCAGAGGTTGTGGTGAACTGAGATCACACCATTGCCCTCCGGCCTTGGTGACAAGAGGGAAACTCTGTCTCAAAAAAAATGAAAAATAAAAATAAAAAAGAGATGGAGTCTCACTATGTTGCCCAGGCTGGTCTCGAACTCCTGGGCTCAAGCCATCCTCCCATCTCAGCCTCCCAAAGTGCTGGGATTACAGGCGTGAGCCACCGCACTGGGCCTCCAAGCCTATGCTGCAGCCCAAGCCTTCGTCTCCCACCATCTCCCGGGCCCCTTCTTTTCTCCTCCAGCACAGGGCCTCCGAACCCTGGCCCGGTTTCCCAAAAGAGGCCACTATTTTGTTTTCCCTCTGCCATCTTCTGCTGACTTCACACTGCACCGGCCTGTCTTGCTGAAACACCAGACAGAAAGAAGAGAGATGAGAGGAAGGCCACAGCTTTTTCTGGGGGTGGGGGTAGCGTCAGGGGACAGTGTGTGTGGGGGGTAATTTTAGGGGTCACTAGGACTGAGGAGAAACTCACTCAAGGCTCACGGGGCCAGGTGGTCTGCCAGACACCTCAACTCCGCTCTGGGTAAAAAAATACAGGATTCCTTGCTCAATTTCCATTTCAGATAAACAGATTTTTTTAGTATAAGTATGTCCCAAACATGGAATGAGACATACTTATATGCAAAAACATTTATTTTTAAAACATTATTTCATTGTTTATCTGAAATTCAAATTTAACTGGGTTGCTGCATTTTTATCTGCTTAAACCTGGTAACCCCAACTCCCCGCCAGTGGTGGAATGCATGGTTGGTGGCCACACAATTAATAAACAACCCAAAGTTTCGTGGGCTGAGTCAAAGACCCAATCCAAAGGCACAGAGAAGGTGGGCTATGGCTTCTCAGGGGCCGGAGAAACCTGGGCAATAAGTCCAAGGCTTTCACTTAGAAGGGGCCAAAAAAAATCAGAAAGCCAAGTTTCTACAAAGTCCACCTTACAACAGGGACAACCCTGAATAACTGCTCCTCCTGCTCCCGTGGCTCGCTGCTTTTGGAGGCGTGACCTCACTGGTCCTCAACAACTCGAGGCAACCCGGAGGCAACGCACAGAGCCACGCTCACCATGGTTAGAGAAGTGACAATGATACGCCCAAGGTCACGGCAAGGAAGTGAATTGGAAGCCCGACCGCAAGATCCCAAAGCCTGAGGTCTTCAGAGGACACGATGTGTTGTTTCCCCAAACTCAGGGAGGCGCAGAGACACAGCCCCCCTCCCTCAGCCCCAACTACAGGCCTGGTCCCCGCGGGCTCAGTGGGCTGGACGGCCTCCAGGCTGGCTGCCCTGGGGCCCACGGGGTGGAAAGCCCCATCTCTCCATCTGCTCTCCCTGCAGAGCAGCTGGCCGCCCTGCAGGAGCAGCTGTCAGGGTGCAGGAGCCTCTGCCCTGCCGGGAACCTGGGGCAGGAGGCCCCACCACGCCTCCCCGAGCAGAGAAAGGCGGCTTGCCGGCTGCTTCCCAACCTCCAGGTCGGCGACAGAAGGGACCCAGGCACAGACACACCAGTTCTTTCTTTGCACAGGGGCTGAGGCGAGGAGGAGAGCCACTCCAGGGTTCCCACGGGGAATCCCACAGTGGAGGGGGCTGCGGGTTGTTTTCCAGCGTGTATGTGTTGGCCTGCAGCTGTTTCTGCCATTTTTAAATGGCTCCAGTCGGGCACCGGGTGCCCTGCGCACCAGGGGAGCTCCCGAGACACCGACGACTTGGATCTCAACTTTGGAAAGCCTCCCCTTCTCACGGTTCTGAAAATTCTTTGTCCCACTGGAGCCAAACCCAGCCCACGGCCGGGCATCCGGCCATCGCAGCCAGCCCTTTCCATAGGAGGCCCGGGAGCACGTGGACTTTATTGATTTTCCTCTTGCCTTTTTTGTTGGGTTTGACTCAGAAAGGACAGCTAACTTGTGACCCCGCCACACCGGAGGCTCGCCCCCAGTGGCTTTTAGAGACCGAGGCACTACTTGAGAAACGACAGCCCTAAACGTAAACATCCCTTGCAACCCCGCCTGCCCGGCTTCCAGGCTCTAAATAAAGGGTCAGGACGAGCCTGCAGGCGCTGACACTCGGGGCCAGCATCGCAGCGGCTCCTCTCCCTCCGGGACCCCGGTGAAGGCGTGGGAAAAAAATAATAAAGTTGAAATCAGGGAGTAGGGAGTTTTCAACAAGTCTGACCTAACCTGGCGATCTGCTCGCGCTTCGGGCCTGGCCCAGGGGCCGATTCCGAGCAGACCCCGACGAGGCCGCGGAGAGGTTCGATCTCCTAAATGACGACCCGGCCACGCCGGGCAGACGCTAACCGGAGACCGAAAACCACGCGCGGCGGCCGCCGCCGAGTCCTCCTCTCCCCCATGCAAAGAACAAAAACAACGGCTCCCTCCGCAAAACAAACACGAGCTCCCGGTGTGGAAAGGCAGCCGCGGCCCAGGACCAACGGCTTGTGGCCAAAAACATCGGCTGGCCCGAGCCCCCCGCCCGGGGCGCCGCGCAGAGCGGGGTGGGACGTGGGCGCCCCCGCGCCCCTGGCCGCTGGCTCCCGGCGCTCGCCCCCATCTTTCCTGGTCGCCGAGAGCCCTCGCTCCAGGCAGCCCAAAGCGCTAAATTTAAACGGCTCGCGCTCTGCAAACTCCGCAGACTCGAGGGCGCCGGGCCCCGGAGGCGGGAGCGGACGGCCGGGCGGGCCGGGGCCGGCGGAGGGCGGCGGGGCGCGGGCCAGGGCGCGCGGGGAGGAGACAGCGGCGGCGGCCCGCTCGGAGCCTGCACAATGGAGCTCGCGCTCTCCCCGCCGCCGCCGGCATCGCGGCCCCGGCGCGCGGGAAGCCGCTTTCATGTGACTTGCACAAAACGAAATGGCTTCTGGGGCCGGCCCCGAGCCCCCCTCCCGGGAGCCAAGCGCCGCGGCGGGGGCCGCCCGCCGCTCCAACCGCCGGGCCCCGGCGCCCGCCGCCTCCGGGCCGCCGCCGCGCCAGGTGGGCGACAGGAGCGAGCGCACCTGGGCAGCGGCCGCGGCCCCCGCCTGGCGCAGGTGACCCGACTCGCGCACCGCCCGCCCGGCTGCGCGCTCTCGCGCCCTAAGTCCCGGGGCCCGCGGCGGGGCAGGGCCGGGGCAGGCGGCCGGGGCGCTGCGCCCCGCGGTTTTCTGGGTGCCGCGCTCGGGCTCGGGGCGGCCGGGGAGGCGGCGGGCGGCGGGCGCCTCCGCTTACCATTTGCGCACTTTCTCGATCGCCGCCATGACCCTCTTGATATCATCTTTGGCCCGGCTCCTGGTCTCGGCTCGAACCGACCTGCCCGACATGGTTCCGGCGGGGAGACGGAGACTGGGGAGCGCGCCCGCCGGGTCCTGCTCGCGCTCCGCGGCGGCCACACTCGCGCCCGCCCGCCGCTCACTCACTGGCGCACAGACATTCGCACTCTCACACTCACACATACACACATACACACACACACACACAGACACACACACACACACGCACACACACACACACACACAAAGCCCGGGGCCGCCGCGCGCCCGGCCCAATGCGCAAGCGCCGGGCGGCAGCTGCACCGAGCAGGGGGAGCCGCGCTGCCGCCGCCGCCGCCGCCGGCGGCAGTGCGGCCTCCGGGCGCCGCGGCCACCGGGCAGCGCCCCCGGGCCTCCCGCGCCCCTAGGGGGGACGCCCCGGACGCTCTCCCAGGGAGGCGGCGAGGGGCGCGCTGCGACCCTCGGCTCCGGGCGCGCGGCGGGGGCGGGCTTGCGGACGTGCGCGCGGACCCTTCCTCGGAGGCCGCAGGTGCCGAGGGGGTCCCCGGGAGGCCGCCGGTCTGCGGGGCGCGGGGGCGCATTTCCCGGGGAGCCGGCTTGGCCGCCCCTGCCCGGTCCCCGGAGCGCGGCGGCGGGTGCGGTTGTGCAAGTTTCTTGCGGGGCTCTTGACTTCTCTGAGTTGAAGGCGCCGGTTCGGGACGCGAGGTGCTCTTGGAAAGAGTTGGGCATCGCGCGTTTCTGCTGGCCCGCGGCCCTGTTCGAATGCGAGCTAGGACGTCGCCCACCCCAAGCCTTGTCCTTTTGGAACACCGAGTTCGTAGGAAGGTGCCTGGGGCCAGGCAGACCACGAGAGACTCTCGACCATGCGTCCTAAAGAATTTTCTACTCAGGAAAAGCTCGATGATGATCAGCATCGTAACAGGGACTCTTCCTCCTGCCCCGCCACCTCAGAAATAAAGCGAGGGGCTCTTCCCTGGGGTTCACCAGAGGACCACGATTTCCCCTTAACCCACTCCTGACTTCAATACCGGACGAAGTGAGACCAGGCACTGCTGCTGCCCAAACGACCCTAGCGGGTACAAGGCACTGGTCCCATCTACAAGAAGGACTTTTGAGGCCTCAGAACAGAGCCCCGGAGAGGAATCTGCGATGATCAGGGTTACCTGGGTGCCGCATCTTGGTTTTCAGCTGCAGCGGAACCGGCTGGACCAGAGCTAACGCGCGCCTGAAATGAAGTGGGAGACCGAGAGTGGCCCGAATGTCATGCCCTGGGCCTGCCATTTCACAGCTGGGGAAACGGAGTCCGGGAATGTTCAAGGTTGCAGCCTTAAGCTGTCGCTACTCTAGACCAGTTTCCCCTGAGGGTTTGGTCTTTGGGGAAAACGCTACTGAGGAAATGGAGAGACTGCAGGCCTTTTCCTAGGCATTTATTCTTACTATTCTGAAACGCAAGCTCCTGATGTGAATAATGAAGAAAAAAACAAATACCGGCCGGGCGAAATGGCTCATGCCTGTAATCCCAGCACTTTGGGAGGCCTAGATGGGCAGATCACCTGCAGTCAGGAGTTCGAGACCAGCGTGGACAACATGGCGAAACCCCGTCTCTACTAAAAATACAAAATTAGGCTGGGTGTAGTGGCTCACGCCTGTAATCCCAGCACTTTGGAAGGCTGAGAAGGGCAAATCATCTGAAGTCAGGAGTTCGAGACCAGCTTGAACAACATGCTGAAACCCCATCTCTACTAAAAATACAAAATTAGCCAGGCACAGTGACAGCCACCTATAATCCCAGCTACTCGGGAGGCTGAGACAGGAGACTTGCTTGAACCTGGGAGACGGAAGTTGCAGTGAGTGGAGATCACACCACTGCACTCCAGCCTGGGTGACAAGAGTGAGACCCTGTCTCCCAAAAAAAAAAAAAAAAGGCCAGGTGCGGTGTCACACCTGTAATCCCAGCACTTTAGGAGGCCGAGGTGGGCAGATCACAAGGTCAGGAGTTCGAGACCAGCCTGGCCAACATGGTGAAACCCTGTCTCTACTGAAAATACAAAAATTAGCGGGGGCGTGGTGGTGCACACCTGTAATCTCAGTTACTCTGGAGGCTGAAGCAGGAGAATTACTTGAACCCGGGGTTGCAGGGAGCCAAGATCATGCCATTGGTCTTCAGCCTAGGTGGCAGAGCAAGAGTGCGTCTCAAAAAAACAAAACAAAACAAAACCAAAAAGGGACAAATACAAATACCTCAGAGAATCGTTCTGAGGATTTTCTAGGAAAATATGCAACAGCAGGTCATAAAACAGATCTCACAGAGATATGAGATCAACAGATATGTGCTTTGGGCCACACGGAACTTTTAAAAAATATATCTTAAAATTTAAAATAAGGCCGGGTGCGGTGGCTCACGCCTGTAATCCCAGCACTTTGGGAGGCCAAGGCGGGTGGATCACGAGGTCAAGAGATCGAGACCATCCTGGTCAACATGGTGAAACCCCGTCTCTACTAAAAATGCAAAAATTAGCTGGGCATGGTGGCACGTGCCTGTAGTCCCAGCTACTCGGGAGGCTGAGGCAGGAGAATTGCTTGAACCCAGGGGGCGGAGGTTGCGGTGAGCCGAGATCGCGCCATTGCACTCCAGCCTGGGTAACAAGAGCGAAACTCCGTCTCAAAAAAAAAAATTTTAAATAGGAAAATATCATGTCAGAACTCAAATAATAACTGATGAATGGACAAATATGTCTGTCCACACAATGGAATATTATTCAGACACAAAAGGGAATGAATACATGCTACAACATGGGTGAACCTTAAAACATGCTGAGTGAAAGAAGCCCGTCACGAAAGGATAAATATTGTATAAATCCACTTACGTGAGCTATCTAATACTAGGTGAATCCATAAAGACAGAAATCAGATTGGTGGTTGCCAGGCGCAAGGCGGAGGGGAGAATAGGAGTGACTGCTAACGGGTGTGGGGTTTCCTTTGGGAGTGATAGGAAAGTTCTGGAATGAGATGGTGATGGTTGCAGAGCAGTGTGAATGTACTTAATGACCCTGAATTGTACACTTTTAATGGTTGCAATGGTCAATTTTATGTGTATCTGATCACAGTAAAGAGAAATCTAGGCTGGGCGTGGTGGCTAACACCTGTAATCCCAGCAGTTTGGGAGGCCGAAGTGGGTGGATCACCTGAGCTCAGGAGTTTGAGATCAGCCTGGGCAACATGGTGAAACCCCGTCTCTACAAAAAATTCAAAAAGTAGCCAGGAGTGGCTGTGTGCGTCTGCAGCCCCAGCTACTTAGGAGGCCGAGGGGAAGACGGCTTGGGCTCAGACCGTGGAGGCTGCAGTCAGCCGAGAGCTCACCACTGCACTGTAGCCCGGGCAACAAAGTGCCACTCTGTCTCAAAAAAATAAAGAAAGAAGAAAGAAAAGAGAGAGAAAGGGAGAAAGAAAAAGAAAGAGAGAGGGAGGGAGGGATCCAGAACCAACAGATCTGCAAACTGGACCCCCAGGGCCATGTGGCACCCATCAGCTGGAGCTGAGGGACCCTGTACCTTTCAGATAGTGTTCTCTAGGTCACCAGTGCACTCATAGCCACTTTACTTATTTGTGTTACCTGTCTGGCCCCTAAAGGTATTTGTGACTTTGATCCCTGATAAAACTGTAACGCTTTCTTCAAATGTCCTTTATCAAGCTAGTATGTCACTTTTAGTAGTTTCCTATTTCCTGCAGGTATTTTGACACTTCTTTCTTTCAACAAAGCACGATTGTTTTACTGCCTGTGTCTGATGGTTCTAATATTTGAAGTCTCTGAGTGTCTTCTTCCGCTAGGTCTTCCTCATGGTGTCGTGTTTGCTTTTTATACGCCTGGTTCTCTTTGACCATGCTGGACACTATTTTAAAATTTATTCAGAGGGATAATTTGAGGCCTTCCCCTCGAGATAATTTATATATTTGCTTCTGCCAGGCTCCTCAGGTCACTGCTAGTGCAGGACGACCTTAATCCAGGTTCAGACTTTGTGAGTCCCTGACCACACAGGTGATGCAAATACTGGCCGCACAGTTGTTCAAGACTGGTTGACTTATTGTAGTCTGAGGGTGGAGTTGGGGATGTGCTTCAGGTGGTTTACAGGTTTCTGCTTCCCAGCTTTGTGTTCAGTGAGCTCATGCTGAGAGTTTGGAATCAGCTGTGGTGGGAGTATTTACACCATGGAAATAAGCAAACAATCTATACATCTGGGCCCTCCTTCCCCAGCCCCAGCCAGAGCTGGTAGTTAAACATTTACCAGCATACCACCAGTGGGTGGAGCCAGATGGGGCCCAAATTATCGTGGGAAAGATCTCCCAGTTAGTGTGAGTCGTGGACTTTCATTTTCTGGCCTTTTGCCCTGTAAAACCATTCAAGGTCAAGTTCAAATATGCTAGGGCTGGCAAAAGTAAAAGTGGCTTCCTTGCCAGATTACTTTTCAATGTTCTTTTCCTTCAATTTTGGACTAATTTTTCACTATCTTACTTCTTTCTTACAAGTCAGGACATGGTGGCTTCTAGGGTATTTCCAAATACTTTTCCTACCACTTTTAGTTACTTTGAGAGTTAGTCTGAATAATTGTTTACCAGAAACTGGAAGTCAAGCTCTCAACAAATTTTTTTTGTTGTTGTTGTTTTGGTTTTTTTTTTTTTTTGGTGACAGAGTCTTGCCCTGTTCCCCAGGCTGGAGTGCAGTGGCGCGATCTCGGCTCACTGCAACCTCCACCTTCTGGGTTCAAGCAATTTTCTGCCTCAGCCTCCCAAGTAGCTGGGATTACAGGCACCCACCACCACGCCCAGTTAATTTTTATATTTTTAGTAGAGACAGGGTTTCGCCATATTGGCCAGACTGGTCTTGAACTCCTGACCTCAGGTGATCCACCCACCTTGGCCTCCCAAAGTGCTGGGATTACAGGCATGAGCCACCACGCCCGTCCTCTACAAATGTTTACTATTATTCTAGATATGCTAAAAGAGTAAAAGAAAGGCTGGGTGCGGCGGCTAATGCTTGTAATCCCAGCACTTTGGGAGGCCGAGGCAGGCGGGCAAATCACCTGAGGTGACCAACCTGGCCAACATGGCAAAACCCCGTCTCTACTAAAAATACAAAAATGAGCTGGGCGTGGTGGTGGGCATCTGTAATCCCAACTACTCAGGAAGCTGAGGCAGGAGAATCACTTGAACCTGGGAGACAGAGGTTTCAGTGAGCTGAGATTGCATCTCTACACTCCAGCCTAAAACAGAGTAAAAGAATGATCCCGGGGTCACAGAATTGAGTGAGTTAGGTATAGCTGTGTCAAATGTCTTAATCTCTCTGTGCCTCATCTGTAAAATGAGGATGAAAATAACTATACCATTTCATAGGGTTCTTATGAAAATTACGCACACTATCTGTCAAGCATGCTGCAGTGAGCCATAATCCTGCCACTGCACTCCAGCCTGGGCAACAGAGTGAGACCCTGTCTCAAAAAATAAAAATAAAAAATAGCTGGGCATTGTGGCACACACCTGTGGTCCCAGCTACTCAGCCAGCTGAGGTGGAAGGATCGCTTAAGCCCAGGAGTTCAAGGCAGCAGTGAGCTGTGATCATGTTCAGCCTGAGTGACAGAATGAGACTATCTCTCAAAAAAAAGGAAAAAAAATCGCCTAACTGCATTTGTCAGGACATATCCTCGTCGTTCAGTGACACATGACTGTATTTGTAAAGGACCCATGCATTTGCTCACGTCATCATTATAAGCATCATAATGACTGAACATCAGGACTATGTAATGACCCATGCTAGGGACTGAAGTCAAACTATTCCCCTTTCCTGGCTTTCTAAATTCAACTCTCCATCCACTCCTGCTGCTGTTTCTTTGGGGTGGAGGCTTGTTCACCACTGCGGGGTGGAGGAGGTTTCCATCTCTGGAACAGAGATGTGTAATTGTGAGGCGCGTGCAGACCCAGTCTGGGTGAATTTCTGCAGCCTAGCAACTCGTAGTAGCGGCAGCAGCCTGTGGTTTCATAAACAGAGGTGCTCTGGTGTTTAGGGAGCAGCTCATTAGCCAGGCCTAGTAAAGAGGCAAAGCTTTGAGAAAAAAGCTCCAACCACAGAATGAAATACAGACCCTTCCTCTGACACAGGAACAGAAAGGCTATGAAGCAGAGCGCAAAACAGACCATCAAGGCCGCCTCCCTCCTTTTACAGAAAAGAAAACTACAATTCAGTAGCTGCCCAGCCACCTAGCAGAGTTGTGGCCAGAACTCAGCTCTCCTGACTGGGGATCCTGGGCTTCTCCACTCCACACACATCGTAACGCTGATAGTTTGAAATCAGCTCTAATGAGAATATTTACACTGTGGAAATTGGCAAGTACTATACATCAGGCCCCTCCCCTCTTCCCCACCCAGAGCTAGGTGGTAAGCATTTAGCAGCATGCAGCTGGTGGAGCTCAATGAGATCCCAAATTATTATTATTATTATTATTATTACTATTATTATTATTTCAAGACTGAGTCTCACTTTGTCACTCAGGCTGGAGTGCAGTGGCATGATCTTGGCTCACTGCAACCTCCGCCTCCCAGATTCAAGCAATACTCCCACCTCAGCCTCCTGAGTAGTTGGGATCAGGCTTGTGCCACAATGCCCAGCTAATTTTTGTATTTTTAGTAGGGATGGGAGTTCACCATGTTGGCCAGGCTGGTCTCGAACTCCTGGCCTCAAGTGATCCACCCACCTCGGCCTCTCAAAGTGCTGGGATTACAGGCATGAGCCACTGTGACCGGCCGATCTTCTAACACTGAATGATTAAATGCAGAAAGTCTGGATGACCCGTGGCTTGGAGTGAAGTTGGGATCCCTCTAGACACAGGCTCGGTACATTCTTAGGCCAGGGATCTAGAAGTCTCTCCGGATTTCTTTTCCTGTACTCTCCTCATGTGGAGTGATTTCGCCTGCTCAGCCTCTGAACACCCTCCTAGTTCCGGGTGAGCCTTTGTGGGTGGAAGCAACCCCTCCCCACCCCGCCACAGGAGCTAAAGGGGATGCGTCTTTCTCTTAACTAGAGGCCCAGTTAAGTCCTGGGTATGAGTTCCAACCTTAGGCATGGACGATGGATGGTCTAACCAGCTGATTTTTTAAAATAATGGTTCTATTAAGATATCATTCACACAGCATAAAATTCACCCTTTTATAGTATATAATGCAGTGGTTTTTAGTGTATTCACAGAGTTGTGTAACTGTTACCACAATCAATTTTAGAACATTTCATCATCCATAAAAGAAAGTGCCTGTACCCATCAAACAGTCACTCTCTGTCTCCCCTCCCCACAGCCCCTGGCAACCACGAATCCACTTTCTGTCTCTATGGTTTCACATAAATTGAGTCATACAATACGTGGCCTTTTAGGTCTGGCTGCTTTCACTTAGCCTGTTTTCAAAGATCACCATGTTGTAGTATGCTTTAATACATCATTTCTTCTTATAGTTAAATAATATTCCACTGTATAGATATACCACAATTTGCTTTTCCGTTCTTTCATGGATATTGGGTTGTTTCTACCTTTTGTTTTTCTTTCTTTTTTCTTTTTTTTGAGACGGAGTCTTGCTCTGTCACCCAGGCTGAGAGTGCAGTAGCACTCTCTCGACTCACAGAAACCTGTGCCTCCCGACTTCAAGCCGTTCTCGTGCCTCAGGCTTCCAAGTAGCTGGGATTACAGGCATGAGCCACCATGCCCAGCTAATTTTTTGTACTTTTAGTAGAGATGGAGTTTCACCCTTCGAGACTTGGCCAGGCAGGTCTCGAAGTCCTAATCTCAAGTGATCCACCCACTTTGGCCTCCCAAAGTGCTGGGATGACAGGCATGCGCCATTGTGCCCCAGACTTTTTTTTTTTTTTTTTTTTT
>PVKV010034917.1:6685-17285 GCA_004027835.1 Alouatta palliata | reverse complement strand
CTCCATCTCAAAAAAATAAAATTCAGTTTACATTTTTTTTTTTTTTTTTTGAGACGGAGTCTTGCTCTAATGCCAGGCTCGAGTACAGTGGCGCAATCTCAGCTTACTGCAACCTCCGCCTCCTGGGTTCAAGCGATTCTTCCGCCTCAGCCTCCCGAATAGCTGGGACCACAGGCACGTGCCACCATGCCCGGCTATCTTTTGTATTTTTTTAGTAGAGACGGGGTTTCACCATGTTGACCAGGATGGTCTGGACCTCTTGACCTCGTGATCCACCCGCCTTGGCCTCCCAAAGTGCTGGGATTACAGGCGTGAGCCACCATGCCCGGCCCAGTTTACATTTTAAAAATGACTCATTTATGCCACCAATACAGTCACCCTTCAGTATCTGTGAGGGGTTGATTCCAGGACCCCCATAATATGATACTAAAATGTAAGGATGCTGAAATCCCTCTTATAAAATAGCTTTGTATTTGCATATGGCCTAAATGCTCTTGCATACTTTTTTTTTTTTTTTTTTTTTTTTGAGACAGAATCACTCCATCATAGAGGCTGGAGTGCAGTGATGCAACCTTGGCCCACTGCAAACTCTGTCTCATTCCGGATTCAAGCAATTCTCCCACCTCAGCCTCCCGAGTATCTGGAATTACAGGCACCTGCCACCATGCCCAGCTAATTTTTATATTTTTAGTAGAGGCAGGATTTCACTATGTTGGCCACGCTGGTCTCAAACTCCTGACCTCAAGTGATTTGCCTGCTTTGACCTCCCAAAGTGCTGGGATTACAGGTATGAGCCGCCACACCCAGCCCCTCTTGTATACTTTAATCTCTAGGTTAGTTATAATACCTAATACAATGTAAATGCTCTTATAGAGTTGCGATACTGCATTTTAAAAATCTGTATTTTTTGTTTTATTTTTTTTTTAGACACTGTATTGCTCTGTTACTCAGGCTGGAGTACACTGGTGTGATCATGGCTCACTCTAGCCTCAACGTCCTCTGCTCAAGAGATCCTCCCACCTCAGTTTCTTGAGTAGCTGGAACTTATAGGCATGTGCCACCATGCCTAGCTAATTTTAAGAAAAATTTTTTGTAGAGCTGGTTTTTCTTGCTATGTTGCTGTGGTCAGTCTTGAACTCCTGGGTTCAATTGATCTTCCCGCTTCAGCTTCCTAGCGTGTTGGGATTACAGGTGTGAACCACTGTACCTGCCCTGTTATTTTAATTTTTTTTTCCCCTGAATATTTTCTGTTTGAGGTTAGTTGAATCTGGATTTAGAACTCTTGGATGTGGAGGGTCAGCTGTATTTGAAAATGGGTACAATATACCTAAGTGTCTAAGGACTGACAATTTTCACTTTCAGGATAGCTACCTTATGATGCATGAAGTTGCTCATTTTCCTTAAGACTTTCTTAGCCCAGCCCAGAGGTCACGATTAGTCCCACATTTGACAGGAGTGCCCTGAGGCTTAGAGGAGATAAGGAATTTGTCTCAGATTGTGAGCCAGTAAATGGGGGCTGTTACAACCACTAGGTTGTTTTAAACTCATCCTTCTGACTTCACAGAGATCTTTCTTAGTGTTGATGGCCTACCCAATGGGTTAGTTTTATCATTTCCAGTGTGTTTGGTCAGCTGCAAATCTGGATAAGCCTGTCTCCTCCACTTTGTCTATGATTACCACTGGAGACCTTCCCACCAGGTGGACATAAGTGGTTCATTCTTTTGTGCTAATTGGGTGCCATAATTTAGCCCCTTGGGAATCCGGCCACCCACACAAGGATGTGCACTAGATTCTTTGGATTCTTTCTCTCTGCGTTCCCTTCATCCACCAGTCTGGTAACCTTCTCAGAAAAGGAAATGAAGTTGGAAGTTGGTGTGGCATGACTTGTTCTTATTCTTGTTCTTAACGAGCTTGCTTGCTTTCTTTTTTTAATGGAGTTTTACTCTTTTTGCGCAGGCTGGAGTGCAATGGCATGATCTTGGCTCACTACAACCTGCACTTGCGAGTTCAAGCAATTCTCCTACCTCAGCCTCCCAGGTAGTTGGGATTATAGGCCTGCACCACCACGCCCAGCTAATTTTTGTATTTTTAGAAAAGATGGGTTTCACCATGATGGTCAGCTGGTCTCGAACTCCAGACCTCAGGTGATCCACCCACCTCGGTCTCCCAGAGTGCTGGGATTACAGGCATGAGCCACATGATTTGCTTCACAATTTAAAATCTGTGCTTCTGGGGAGAAATAACAACTCTGACTGAATCCAGGAAGTAGCAGTTGGAAAAGAGATCTTGTTTGAATTTTTGACAACTGAAGACAGCCTGGATTAATTTAGAGTTTTCAAAAACTACCACTGTACCTAGAATTTGGGGATATTTGACATTCAGCTTCAGTAGTAGGATCCCACATTTAATAATGGTTAACTTCAGATTTTCCTTTTTTTTTTGAGATGGAGTTTCACTCTTGTTGCTCAGGCTGGAGTGCAATGGCACGATCTTGGCTCACTGCAGCTTATGCCTCCTTGGGTTCAAGCGATTCTCTTGCTCAGCCTCCTGAGTAGCTGGGATTACAGGTGTGTGCCACCATGCCCGGCTAATTTTGTATTTTTAGTAGAAACGGGGTTTCTCCATGTTGGTCATAAGCTCCTGCCCTCAGGTGATCCACTTGCCTCAGCCTCCCAAAGTACTGGGATTACAGGCGTGATTTTTTTTTCTTAGATGGAGGTCTCGCTCCATTGCCCAGGTTGGAGTACAGTGGCGTCATCTTGGCTCACTGCAACCTCCACCTCTCAGGTTCAAGTGATTCTCGTGCCTTAACTTCCCAAGTAGCTGGGATTACAGGCGTGTGCCACCATACCCCAGCTAATTTTTGTTATTTTTAGTAGAGACTGGATTTTGCTATGATGACCAGGCTGGTCTCAAACTCCTGGCCTCAGGTGATCCACCTGCCTTTGCCTCCCAAATTGCTGGGATTATAGGCATGAGCCACCTCGCTTGGCCTAAATTCAGTTTTCCTTAATGTTCTTTTTCTGAACATCAATTAGGAAGACAATTTGGACTTTTACCTTTTAATAGATCCATAAGGTTTTGGCCAAAATTGCTCATTTGTATGTGTGTGTCACCATTATTAGACTGCAGAGAAATTGGCCTGGTGTGTTGGCTCATGCCTGTAATCCCAGTACTTTGGGAGGCCAAGGTGGGTGGATAGCTTGAGCTCAGGGGGTTGAGACCAGCCTGGGCAATATGGTGAAACCTTATCTCTACTAAAAATACAAAAATTAGCCAGGCATGGTGGCATGTGCCTGTAGTCTAGGTACTTGGGAGGCTGAGGTGGGAGGCTTGCTTGAGACTGGAAGGTGGAGGTTGCAGTGAGCTGAGATGATGGCACTGCATTTTATCCTGGGTGACGGAGGAAGACCTTGTCTCAAAAAAAAAGAAAAAGAAAAAGAAAAATGGACTTGATTGCTGGTTACAGGGCTATATACATTTATGATTTGTGCACTTTTCTCTTTTGTGTACGTTAATAAAGTGGTTTTTAAAAAAACATAGAGTCATCATCTTCCCTCATGTCTTTGGAAAATCGTGCTAATTGTGTTGTTGTTATTAACGTTCTGTATATTTCCATCTTTGAGAATTTATCTAACATATTGTTGGGCAGGGTTTAATTCTGAAAGATTTGAAATACACTGTCCTAAAGGCTATAGAAGAGAGTTGTTAGGGCCAGTGCGGCGGCTCATGCCTGTAATCCCAGCACTTTTGGGAGGCTGAGGCCAGCAGATCGCCTGAGCTTAGGAGTTGGACACCAGTTTGGGCAACACAGTGAAACCTCGCCTCTACTAAAAATACAAAACATTAGCTGGCTGTGGCAGTTTGCATCTGTAGTCCCAGCTACTCGGTAGGCTGAGGCAGGAGAATCGCTTGAACCTGGGAGGTGGAGGTTGCAGTGAGCCACGATCATGCCACTGCACTCCATCCTGGATGATAGTGCAAGACTCGGGTCAAAAAAAGCAACAAACAAAAGAGAGTTGCCATTAATTTTTTAAAAAAGTTTTAAGAGTTTGAATTGATGTGCTGTTCTTAATATAGTAATGTATGATTGTATAGACCTTATTAGAAAAGGAAAAAATACCAGATACTTTAATATACTCAGTATAAGTGTTGGTCAAGTGTCATTCAGGGAGCATACCTTTTAAGGTTACTCTGATACTTTTCTGTTACCTTCAACTTGAAAGCACAAGAGGTTCTGCAGGCAGAGATAACCGTGATCCAGTCTGGTTCCTGTAAACATTCAACAAATATTTACAGGTCTACTATGTGTCAGGCATTGTTTTAATTAGTGAACAAAACAGGCAAAAATTCCTGCTCACATGGGATTTACCTTCTAGTAGATCTCAAAGTTCTCTATTCTACTAATCACTAGTATCACCTGGAAATAATTTATTGCTGGTTCAACATAGCTAAGGAATGGCATGAAGTTCTGTAGCTGATGTGGGAAGTACCTTGCTAGTGTCTGCAGCACTGGGTTTTCTAGAATAATCCTCAAGCTTTGTAGGTTTGAGGATTGTATGTTTACCACATCTTGTTGAGACTTGTCTTTTTCCTGGAGCGCTCTCAGTGCCCATGGATCCAGCGATGGACCTAGGCACATGATCTCCAGCTTTACTTCCTCATGGATGCTAACACCAGATGTGAACTCCCCACAGTAGCTGGTGTTTTCCAAGTGGAACTCATTGTTTCAAACTAGCACAGTGGAAAGCACATGAGATCATCTGGGTTCAAGTTACATCTGAGTGACTCACTGGCATCCGTATAACCTTGTGCATATTTCTGACCCTCTCTGCATCTGTAAAGTGACTAATCAACCATGGAGGGTTGTTTTGAGGACGAAAGGATTTCATGTAAAACACCCAGAGCATTGGTAGGTGTCTGATGAATGTTAGTTTCTTTCTCATCTTCTGTCTGCTAAGCTAGTCCTTCATTGTCTCCTCACAGCTAGGTTTGCTGCTGCTGACTCCAGGTACTCCTTTTTACTGTTGACTTTGTCCTTCAAATCTGGTTCAAATAAAACTTACACCTCCCTTGCTGAGAATCATGAACTGGCTCCCTGTTTCCTACCTGAATGAAGTGAGACACTCCCACTAGATTTTCAAAGCCCTCCCTTTTCTTACTCATCCTCCATCTACTACATTCTTACTATAACCTTATTTTAAAAGATGACACCATTTCAACATGTTCCCACCTGGTCTCCTCACTGTTCCATATGCTAGCCAATTGTATATCAGTAGCACTCCAGCATGGAAGAGCCAGGACCGTGGCGCTGGCTCTCATACTTTACTCCCACAGGCTCTCCTGGTCTAGTGTAGGCACTTAATAAATAAATGCTTGTTGAATGAAATTGCTTCTCAGATGTTTAGGAACTTGTGTGCTGAAAAATTTTGGGACAAAATTTTAGAAAAGGACCAATTAATAATGCCTATTGCTTTTTCTCCCCTTGTATAAAAATTATGCTCAGTTTTGAAGACTTGGAAAAGATAAGGGAAAAATATCCACAATTCTGCCATTCAGAGGTGCATTTTATTACCATTTTTAATGATAAAGGCATTTAACCAATTAGATTATTTATTAGTTTGCATTGAGGAGGTAATATGTGCTAGTGCCGAATGTGCCCTTTCATATGCATTCTCATTTTGTATGAACTTCCAAAGTAATAAGAAATTATATGTATTTTAAATTTTTGTACAAAAATATACAAGAATTAGCCAGGCGTGGTGATGCACGTCTGTAGTCCTAGGTACTTGGGAGGCTGAGATAGGAGGAGTGCTTGAGCCCTTGAGATCAAGGCTGCAGTGAGCTGTGATTGGACTACTGCACTCCAGCCTGGGCGACAGGTGAGACCCAGTCTCAAGGGGGAAAAAAAAAGAAACTGTGAGCTTAGTAGTAATGCTATACCCCTACTTTTGTTGCTTAGATTGGTTTATCTTGGGAACTAAAAGGACATTACTCAGCCTGAAGATCAGCTGACCATTGACATCAGCCATGTCATCGAGGCCTCTTGAAAGTCCACCTCCTTACAGACCTGATGAATTGTAAGTAAATAATTATTTAGTTATTTTATTTTATTTTATTTTTTTAAAGACAGAGTTTCACCATGTTGGTCAGGCTGGTCTTGAACTCCCAACCTCAGGTGATCCGCCCACCTTGGCCTCCAAAGTGCTTGGATTACAGGCATGAGCCACCACACCTGGCCATTATTTAGTTATTTTTTAAAAAGTCTATCACATGTAAACAAGTATGATTGAAACTTTCATTTTTAAGTGTTTGCTTTTAAAAATAAAACGGTACATGTACTTGTAAATTTAAATTGTATCAAAAGGTCTGCACTGAAAAGTGAATTTCTCTCTTACTGTCAGCTTTCAGAATGATAGTTTTTCTCTGATGGGAGGACTGTTGTCACCTATTGCCAACGTTTGTTTCAAGAGATTGCCAAGATTTATATTTGTATGCAAATAATAATGAAACTTCCATTTAAATGCCTTGTTCAGATGGCCTTTGACAATGTATTGTCAGTTTTTAAAAGTAACAGCTTTAGGTCCAGCTTGGTGACTCATGCCTGTAATCCTAGCACTTTGGGAGGCTGAGGCAGGTGGATCACAAGATCAAGAGATTGAGACCATCCTGGCTAACATGGTGAAACTCTGTCTCTACTAGAAATACAAAAATTAGCTGGGCTTACAGTAGCGCACTCCTGTAAGCCCAGCTGCTCGGGAGACTGAGGCAAGAGAATCGCTTGAATCTGGGAGGTGGAGGTTGCAGTGAGCCGAGATCGCGTCTCTCTCTGCACTCCAACCTGGAGACAGAGCGAGATCCATCTCAAAAAAAAAAAACAAAAACAAAAACAAAAACAAACAAACCACAGCTTTACTGAAATATAATTAACATACTTTACAACTTACCCATTTAGAATGGATAGTTTAATGGTTTTTAGTATATTCAGAGTTGTACAGCCATCACCACAATTAATTTTAGAACATTTAATTACGCTCCAAAGAAGCCTACCCATTGGCAGTCACCTCCCAGTTCCTTCAGCCCTAAGCAGCCATCAGTCTACTTTCTGTCTCTATAGATTTGTCTATTCTGCATATTTTGTATAAATGGAGGAATCATGTAATATGTGGCCTTTTGTGTCTGGCTTCTTTCACTTAGCATAATACTTTGGGGTCCTTGGTCATGTGAAGATTTATCAGTGAATTTTTGAATTCCAAATTTGCTATCAAACATTGATAGGGATTTCCTCCTCTAAGTAGTTTGCAGCTTTAACCCTGATAAGTGTAGCAGAGTGTAATATAGGTGAAAACAAACTCAGTTTCTCCTGGTATTCTGTCGCAACACAATCAGTGTGGAATACATCTGTGACCTCTGATCACCAGAATGTGTGGGGATTTTTCTCCACCACCAACCAAGTACTCACTTCTACAGTGGACACTACCTGTGTGTCCTCTAATTCAGTTGAGTTCTGACGCTGCCCGGAGATAGCATCAGATCACAGGTTCAGGGCGCATTCCCTTAAGACTGCCCCCACTTCACATAGCAGCCACAAGCTCAGGTTACGGCCTGTGTTTCTAACCCACCTACAGTAAATCATGATTCCCACAATTCTCTCCTTGGGTTCAATTAATTTGCTAGAGTGGCTCACAGAACTCAGGGAAACACTACTTACTTGGTTTATTATACAGGGTATTATAAAGGCCAGGTATGGTGGTACACGCCTGTAATCCCAGCTACTCAGGAGGCTGAGACAGGAGGATTGCTTGAGCCCAGGAGTTCGAGGCCAGCCTGGGTAACATAGGGAAACCTTGTCTTTTAAGAATGAATGAATGAATGAATGAACTAACGGATGATATTACAGTGGATACCAACAAACACCACATGAAGAGATGGACAGGGTGAGGTATGTGGGAAGGGGCCTTTCTGGGCTGTGCCACCCTCCAGGAACCTGCACATGTTCAGCTGTCCAGAAGCTCTATGAACTCAGTCCTTTTGGGTTTTTATGGAAACTTTATTACATAGGCATAATTGACTAAATCATTAGTGGTGGTGATCAGTTTAAGCTTCAGCCTCCCTTTCCTGTCTAGAGGGGGTTGAGACTAAAACTCCCGTCCTGAAGCTTCCTAGGGCTGCCAGAACCTATCTTATTAGCATACAAGGGACACAAATCACTTTGGAGGCTCCAATAATATGTTTTAACAAGCCCTCCAGGGCACTGATAAACTTTAGTTTCATTTACCCAGTAGTTTAAATTATTCCAAATAATTTATGTTCTTTCTGCTTACTACCAAAAAATGCTAACTTGAAATTATTTTCATATTCATTTCAGCAAACCGAATCATTATGCACCAAGCAATGACATATATGGTGGAGAGATGCATGTTCGACCAATGCTCTCTCAGCCGGCATACTCATTTTACCCAGAAGATGAAATTCTTCACTTCTACAAATGGACCTCTCCTCCAGGAGTGATTCGGATTCTGTCTATGCTCATTATTGTGATGTGCATTGCCATCTTTGCCTGTGTGGCCTCCACGCTTGCCTGGGACAGAGTCTATGGAACTTCCCTTTTAGGAAGTGGTATAGGCTACCCTTATGGAGGAAGTGGCTTTGGTAGCTACGGAAGTAGCTATGGCTATGGCTATGGTTATGGCTATGGCTACGGAGGCTATACAGACCCAAGAGCAGCAAAGGGCTTCCTGTTGGCCATGGCCGCCTTCTGTTTCATTGCCGCATTGGTGATCTTTGTTACCAGTGTTATAAGATCTGAAATGTCCAGAACAAGAAGATATTACTTAAGTGTCATAATAGTGAGTGCTATCCTGGGCATCATGGTGTTTATTGCCACAATTGTCTACATAATGGGAGTCAACCCAACTGCTCAGTCTTCTGGATCTGTCTATGGTTCACAAATATATGCCCTCTGCAACCAATTTTATACATCTGCAGTTACTGGACTCTACGTGGATCAGTATTTGTATCACTACTGTGTTGTGGATCCCCAGGAGGTATGAGTGGTGTTTTGGGTTTTTTCCCCCTCTCCTTAGTAGAGGCTTTCAACTTGGAATATGTAATAGAATCACTCTGGAAACTTTTTCTTTATTTTATTTTATTTATTTATTTATTTTTAAAGACGGGGTTTCACCATGTTGGTCAGGCTGGTCTTGAACTCCCGACCTCAGGTGATCCGCCCGCCTTGGCCTCCAAAGTGTTTGGATTACAGGCATGAGTCACCATGCCTGGCCTTTATTTTTTATTTTTTTGTAGAGACAAAAAATAAAATATATTTATTTTTAATAAAGCCTCGCTTTGTTGCCCGGGCTGGGCTGGAAACTCCTGGGCTCAAGTGATCCTGCCTTGACCTTCCAAACAGCTGGAATTATAGGCATCTTTTCACTTTCTTGATCGTGTCCTTTGCATAAAAGTTTTTAGTTTTGGGCCAGCCACGGTATCTCTGTAATCCTAGCACTTTGGGAGGGCAAGGTGGGAGGATCACCTGAGGTCAGGAGTTTGAGACCAGCCTGCGCAACATGGTGAAACCCCATCTCTGCTAAAAATACAAAAATTAGCTGGACATGGTGGCGCATACCTGTAATCCCATCTACTCAAGAGGCTGAAGGCAGAAGAATTGCTTGAACTTAGGAGGTGGAGGTTGCAGTGAGCCAAGTTCGTGCCACTGCACTTCAGCCTAGGCAACAAGAGCGAAACTCCATCTCAAAAAAAAAAGAAAAGAAAAAGTTTTTAGTTTTGATGATGTCCAGTATATTTAATTTTTCTTCTGTTGCTTGTGTTTTTGGCGTCATATCTAATGCTTTACCTAATTCAGCATCACAAGGATTTACTCCTATGTTTTCTGCTTTTTAATTTTTCTATAGTTTCATAATATTGGCTGTTACAGTTAGGTCTGTGATCCATTTTGTGTTAATTTTGGGCATGGTGGAATCAAGGGGTCTGAAAGCTTTCACATGTTTATAGGCAGTTGTTTTAGTGTTACTTATTGAAAGGACTATTCCTCCACTAAGTTTTCTTCATGCCTTTGTCAAATGTGAATTGATCACAAATGTGGACATTTATTTCTGGACTCTCAATTCAGTTCCGTTAATCATATGTCCTTATTCCGGTACCATACTGTCTTGATTACTGTAGCTTTATAGTAAGTTTTAAAATAGCAGAGTGGGAGTTCTCCAACTTTGCTCTTCAAAACTGTTTTGGCTAGATTCTGGATTCCTTGCATTTCCATGTGGATTTTAAGATCAGCATGCCAGCTAGGATTTTGAAGGGTTATATTGAATCTGTAGATCAATTTGGAATCTGTCGTCATCTTTACAATTACAAGTCTTCTCATTCATGAACATATCTTTCTTTTTTTTTTTTTTTGAGACGGAGTTTCGCTCTTGTTACCCAGGCTGGAGTGCAATGGCGCGATCTCGGCTCACCGCAACCTCCGCCTCCTGGGTTCCAGCAATTCTCCTGCCTCAGCCTCCCGAGTAGCTGGGACTACAGGCACATGCCACCATGCCCAGCTAATTTTTGTATTTTTAGTAGAGACGGGGTTTCACCA
>PVKV010034916.1:0-17188 GCA_004027835.1 Alouatta palliata | reverse complement strand
CCCCGTCTCTACTAAAAATACAAAAATTAGCTGGGCATGGTGGCACGTGTCTGTAGTCCCAGCTACTCGGGAGGCTGAGGCAGGAGAATTGCTTGAACCCAGGAGGCGGAGGTTGCGGTGAGCCGAGATCGCGCCATTGCACTCCAGCCTGGGCAACAAGAGCGAAACTCCGTCTCAAAAAAAAAAAAAAAAAAAAAAAGATATCCCTTTTTTCCGCTGGAAATCTCCTCCCTGGGCCTGGTCAGCCACTGTGTTGTGACCTAGAATGTCTGGAGCTCAGGGCTGAGCCAGATCTGAGCCCAGGAGTTTGGGTCCTGAAGTTCTGAGTGGCCCCTGGAAGTGCATGTGACAGTCGAGTGAGAAGAGGGCTTGGGAGATGGTGCCCTGAGAAATCCCAGCCACTGAGGCCAAGGAAAGGGTCTGTAGCAGAGACGGATGGATGGAGGGGCACCTGGAGCCTAGAGAAGCACACGTCTCTGGGAAGAGGGGTGATGCCACATTCTCTTGAGGGGACAGATAACCCCAAAAGCATCAGGAGAGAGAGAGAGAGAAGGGGGACGGGGGAGCCAGGGACAGGGAGCCATACCCAGTGTCCATGGGGACCTCCACAGATCAGCTCTTTCACTGAGGGGCTGCTCTGTGCCTGATCTGGGGCGGGGGACAGTGCAGTGACTGAGTTAGCCTCAGGCCCTGCCCGCATGGGCCTCACAGTCCAGTTGCAGAGACAGAGTTGTCACCATGCAGTGACGACTCAGAGCAGTCAGAGCTTGGATAGAGGAGCCTAGGGGTCTGGAGGTCAGGGAAGGGGGAGGGGACATCTGAGTTAGGATTCTCCAGTATGGAAGACAGATGAAAGGGATCGAGTCTGGGGGAAGAGTCCGGGAGGAAGTGGAAAACGATTCTCTGTAACCCAAGAGTAGGTTCAGACCAGTGGGTAGGATGTACTTCCAGGAATAAAATTCCTAACAGGAGTCAGGAAGAGGATATTAGGTTAACATTTATAAACTGAGCATTTTGTCACTTACTCTGTCACTGCCATTCTCCCAGTCCTGCCAGTTGAGTATTTTAACCCCCAGTTCTGATGAGGTAACACCAAGGCTCAGCTTGCATTGCATATCCAGAAAGTCACAGAACCAGGATTTGAGTCCAGGTTGCCATTTATTAAGTCCTTGCCTAATAGTCCTTGCTGCTGTTTATTACGGCTGGCCTCATGTTAAGCCCAGGGAGCTTGGAGAACCTTGAAAATGTGTCAGGCCGGGCGCGGTGGCTCACGCCTGTAATCCCAGCACTTTGGGAGGCCGAGGCGGGCGAATCAGAAGGTCAGGAGATCGAGACCACCCTGGCCAACATGGTGAAAAAACCCGTCTCTACTAAAAATACAAAAATTAGCTGGGCGTGGTGGCGTGCGCCTGTAATCCCAGCTACTCAGGAGGCTGAGGCAGGAGAATTGCTTGAACCCGGGAGGCAGAGGTTGCAGTGAGCCGAGATCGCGCCACTGCACTCCAGTCTGGCGCCTGGTGACGGAGCGAGACTCTGTCTCAAAAAAAAAAAAAAAAAAGAAAAAAAAAAGAAAATGTGTCTGACCCAGCCTGTGGTTCAGGGAGGGCTTCTTGGAGGAAGGGACAATCCAGCTAAGATTTAAAAGATGAATTGGTATCTTCTTTTTCCAAAAAAAGAACAACAACCATGAATTGGGAGCCGGATGTGGCAGCTCATGCCTGTAATCCCAGCACTTTGGGAGGCCGAGGCGGGTGGATCACGAAGTTAAGAGATCGAGACCATCCTGGTCAACATGGTGAAATCCCGTCTCTACTAAAAATACAAAAATTAGCTAGGCATGGTGGCACGCACCTGTAGTCCCAGCTACTCGGGAGGCCGAGGCAGGAGAATTGCTTGAACCCAGGAGGCGGAGGTTGTGGTGAGCCGAGATCGTGCCATTGCACTCCAGCCTGGTTAACAAGAGTGAAACTCCATCTCAAAAAAAAAAAAAGAAAAGAAATGGAAAAAGACAGAAAAAGAGGAGTGGAGGGGGCCAGGCATGGTGGTTCATGCCTGTAATCCCAGCACTTTGGGAGACTGAAGTGGGTGGATCACCTGAGGACAGGACTTCGAGACCAGCCTGGCCAACATGGTGAAAACACATGTCTACTAAAAATAGAAAAAATTAGCCGGTTGTGGCAGACGCCTGTAATCCCAGCTACTCGGGAGCCTGAGGCGGGAGAATCACGAACCTGGGAGGTGGAGGTTTCAGTGAGCCGAGATCGCACCCTAGACAGAAATGTGACAGCTAATGTAATGGCATTAGCCTAGGTATGAAATGCAAGAGTGAGCAAAACAGCCCTACGGACACCCCTTGCAGAGCGTATGCTCCAGTGGAGGAGACAGATCTGTCATCAGTGACACCCAGGATTGGTCAGGGCTGGGATATGGGAGCCCAAGGGGCTGAGAGAGCCCAGAGGAGGCACCTGACCCAGCGTGGGCAAGTCCAGGAGAGCTTCCTGAAGGAGACAGCCAAGCTGCATCTGTGGAGGACAAGTAGGAATTAGCAGATATGGAGGAGAGAAAAATCAATAAAATCAAAAGATGTTTTTCTGAAAAGATTGATACTAATCAAGGGGGGAAAAAGAAAGAAAACACAAATTTTTATCAAAAGCAGTGAAAAAATGAGACATCAATATAGCTCCTAACTATAGGATAGCAGGAGGATATTAGGAACAACTTAAGCCAATAAATTTGGCAACGTAGGCTGGGCACAGTGGCTCATGCCTGTTAGCGCAGCACTTTGGGAAGCTGAACCAGGTGGATCGTTTGAAGTCAGGACTTTGAGACCAGCCTGGCCAACATGGTGAAACCCCACCTCTACTAAAAATAAAAATTAGCCAGGCATGGTGGCAGGTACCTGTAGTACCAACTAATCGGGAGGCTGAGGCAGGAGAATCGCTTGAACTCAGGAGGTAGAGGTTGCAGTGAGCCAAGACCGTGCCTGTGCACTCCAGCCTTGGCGACAGAGCGAGACTTCGTCTTAAAAAACAAAAACAAAAACAGAACATACAGTGAACACTGCATACAAATCCCCTGTAGAAATGGGGGTGGGGGGAAGGGCAGGCCACGTGGGGACAGAGCGCTCCCCTTTCCTAGCGGGGGTGGATTACGAGTAGTAAGGATGGTATGGATCTGGACAAACCTCCAGTTGCAGAGCTCAGAAATGAGTGAGGGATGCTTACTGTGGGATGTCCAGGAGATGGCACTAGAGGAAAACAGGCTGGTGAGGGCGGTAGCTGAGGGTTCCTCTCAGGAGGGGACTTCGACTTTACATTTTATAGTTTGAGCACTTTGTTTTCTTGCAATGTGTTACTTTTATTTGCAGGGCATGGTGGTGATGGGGGGAAATGGTAGATTGATTCTTCTCTTCTAACCAATCCTTCTGATTGCTGTGTGGAGGACAATTGCAGAGGGCGACATATGGGAAGGAGGCTGGAGGTAGGACCCACTTAAGCATTAGGCTTAGATCTAATGAGCATCAATCTGCAGGCCCGGCCTCGCACTGGGAGTGTTGGGGACACAGTAGTGACCATGACAGCCCTGGGCCCTGCTCTTGTGAGGCTTACAGGCCAGTGAGGGAGACTGATGGCAGACAGGTAACTAGATAGCCACCATTCCCGATTGTGATAGGCACTTGGAAGGGGATAGACAGGGTGTATTCCTCCGTTCTCGAGGTCAGGGAGGGGATGTGGGTCAGAGCTGGGATGGAGCCTGTACCAGGACAGCAGAAGGGAATCCACTGAGAGAGACGTTCAAGATGCAGAATGGACCTGACACACAGCTGAGAGGCCGTGGGAGGAGGGTAACAGCTGGGATGAGACCCTGGTCTCTAGCCGGGGGACAGGTGGATGTGAGGCTGGGAGCTGGGTTCAGGTTCGAACACGCCGAGTGTCAGGGTTCTGGGAGACATCTGGAGCCTGTTGGCCCCCCCAGGTCTGGTGAGTCCTCCAGCTTATCCCGTCCCGGCCCCTCACAGCCATCCCTTCTTCATAGCCCTTCATTCCTACCTGGACCGTGTTTCCTGAACCCTACATCTGACCGCTGGCCCAAGGGAGAATGCCGTCGGCCCCCACTCTGAAAGCCCTCGAACACGTGCCTGTGTGCACACACACACCCTCTTTGATTTGATTTCCTGTGCCCTGGGTATGTTCCCACTCCAGTTGGCACACCCAGACCTACCTGCTCGTCCAGATCCCCATGCTTGGTCTACACTGAGACACTTGCAGTTGCACGCTGGGACCCTCACCCAGGAAGGCCAGAGGAGCTGGAGCCCTCGTTGCTCACCACTCTCTGGCCACCTTGCCAGGTGTCCCTGACGTGAAAGAGGCAGTGACAGTTATGGACCCAGCTCTGGGCTGACCACCAGGACTGGCATGTGTCATTGTCAGGATGCTGTCCTTCTTGTGTTACAAAGGGTGGGGGGTCGGGAAAGGCTGTCATTGTCCAGGCAGCAAGTGACAGAGCCCTGGGGAGACTCCAGGTCGGCCTGACCCTAAGACGTCAGTGTGGGAGGGGTCTCCACAGCCTGCACCCCAGGAACCTACAAGCCCAGGGCCTAAGCCATAGTCAGCCCTAGCAGAAACTGTAACAGCTGACAGTGACTGCCCGGGCTCTGGGCTCGCTGCTCAGGTCTTCCCTCCAGCTCCAGCAGAGCTCCCCAAGCCTTCCTGCCACCGCACCTCCCTTGAAGATGAAAAATGGTGTAGTGGCTGGGCGCAGGGGCTCTCGCCTGTTGTCCCAGTACTTTGGGAGGCCAAGGCAGGATGATTGCTTGAGTCCAGGAGTTCAAGAACAGCTTCAGCAACATAGCAAGACCACATCGCTACAAAAATTAAAAAAAAAAAAAAAAAGAAAAGAAAAGAAAAACAGCCAGGCATGATGGAGCATCTGTAGTTCCTGTAGTTCCAGCTGCTCCAGGGGCTGAGATGGGAGCATTTTTGAGTCTAGGTGTTCGAGGTTGCAGTGAACTGTGATGGAGCCACTGTCTTCTATCCTGGACAACAGAGTGAGATCCCATCTGTTAAATAAATAAATGTGACACAGTATGGCAAGACTCTGTCTCTACCCAACCCCAAAAAAAGTAGCCAGTCATGGTGTGGTTGCACGCGCCTGTAGTTCCAGCTACTTGGGAGGCTGAGGTGGGAGGATGACTTGATCCTGGGAGGCAGAGATTGTAGTGAGCCGAGATCGCACCACTACATTTCAGCCTGGGTGACAGAACCAGATCCTGGCTGAGAAAAAAAAAAAAGAAAGGAAAAAAAAAAAATCATGTGCCCTCTAGTGTATTTTCAAGTTGACAACTGAAACTTTTCTTCATAACCTTAAGTAGTTGTGAAGGATATAATTTCTGGTTCTGACGATACTGACATGTTCAAACAGCTGGCAGATACTTCCCTTCATATTTATTGCAGTTCACTTACAATAATAATGATCTGATGCCTACCAATGTCTGGTTTAAAGACATATATATAAAAGGCCAGGCATAGTGGCTCAAGCCTGTGATCCCAGCACTTTGGGAGGCCAAGGCAGGCGGATCACTTGAGCCCAGGAGTTTGAGACCAGCCTGGGCAACATTCTGATACCCTGATATTGATACTGAAGGTGTATCGGTAGTCCCAGCTACTCAAGGGACTGAGGTGGGAGGATCACTTGAGCCTGGAAGGTCGAGGCTGCAGAGAGCCGTGATCGTGCCGCTACACTCCAGCCTGGGTGATAAAGCAAGACCCCATCTCAAAAATAATAAAAAAGAAGAAGCTCTTTTTCAGTCAGAAATTTCACATGGTTTCTTTTTGTTCATGTCCTTTTACATTTACAGTCCACATACCCACAGAATTCCATCTAATGATTTATATGTTGGCAACCAAAATACATACAGAAATGTACATGTTAATTTCCTGTGACCATAAGATTCTAAATGCTGAATTATTTTCTTCTGGATTGAGTTAACTTTGAAATTATTATTAGTGCACAGTTCCTTTAAAATGTTCATCTGAGGCCGGGCGCGGTGACTCACGCCTGTAATCCCAGCACTTTGGGAGGCCGAGGCGGGTGGATCACGAAGTCAAGAGATCGAGACCATCCTGGTCAACATGGTGAAACCCCGTCTCTACTAAAAATAGAAAAATTAGCTGGGCATGGTGGCACGTGCCTGTAGTCCCAGCTACTCGGGAGGCCGAGGCAGGAGAATTGCTTGAACCCAGGAGGCGGAGGTTGCGGTGAGCCGAGATCGCGCCATTGCACTCCAGCCTGGGCAACAAGAGCGAAACTCTGTCTCAAAAAAAAAAGTTCATCTGTTATACATTTTCATGAATTATCACTAAACCTTAAAAGTAAAAGGAGATGTTGGAAATGAATCTGCAAAGACACTAGACAAGTCTCCCCTCTGTGGTTTCCTGTGCCCTTGGATGAATATTAATTTGCAGGAGTGAGTCAGGGTACAGCGTCCATTCTGCATTGGTTTTAAAGACTCAAGTGCTGAGAATCTGCCTTCATAAAGAAGCAGCTAGGCAAGGAAGGAGTTTTTGTTCCAGCAGCACCACTGACCTCTTGAGCTGCCTCGAAGGTACGTGCCCCAAACCTCACTGTGCAGAGGCCCGGCTCTTAGCTCCGCCTTCTGGGCTGGTGAAGTTCTAGGACTGGAGCCATCAGACTTGCAAAAATGATTGATTACTGCGCGTTCAGAGGCACGTAGCATGGACTCCCGCCTTAAGCTGCCCTTTCTTTGGAGCCAGGAGCCCCACGCTCTCTCCTTAACTGCAGCCCCAGCTCTGCACTTGGGAAAATAACACAAGAAAGGGGGTTGGTCTTTCTCCTGGGAAGTGGGTGGGGCAACAGTGCCAGGACAGGACTGCTGGGCTGGCGGTGGCTTAAGGGAGGAACACAAGGAGCTAAGCATCTGGCAAAAGGACCTTTACACCTTCCATGAACTTGGCACTGTGGGAACTCCTGGTATCCTTCCTGGGGTGTGGCCCTCCAAGTCTGAGGACCACCCCTCTGGGCAGTGTTTCTCATCCCTGGCTGACTTGCTAGAATCTTCTGATCTTTTAAAAGACCCCTGCGTTACTCAGGCTAGGTGACTGCATTCCCTGGGTGAGAGGGGTGGGGCTTGCAGGGGCACCCAGAGTGCGGCCTGACTCTCTCTTCCCCCGCAGTGTACCACTGGGTGGAGATGCGGACGAAGATGCGCATCATGGGCTTCCGGGGCACGGTCATCAAGCCGCTGAACGAGGAGGCGGCAGCTGAGCTCGGCGCGGAGCTGCTGGGCGAAGCCACCATCTTCATCGTGGGCGGTGGCTGCCTGGTGCTAGAATACTGGCGCCACCAGGCGCAGCAGCGCCACAAGGAGGAGGAGCAGCGCGCCGCCTGGAACGCTCTGCGGGACGAGGTGGGCCACCTGGCGCTGGCGCTCGAAGCGCTGCAGGCGCAGGTGCAGGCGCCGCCACAGGGCACCCTGGAGGAACTGCGCGCAGAGCTGCAAGAGGTGCGCGCCCAGCTCTGTAACCCCGGCCAGTCCGCATCTCAGGCAATGCCTGCGTCCAAGAAATAGGAGCTTGCTGGAGCCTGAGTTTGGGCGTGGCCGTGTGTACCTAACAGTGGCCTTCCCGCACCACCGCTGCCTGCGCTGGCCCAGTGGAAACCACCAGGATCTTGATGCAACTTGGTATTTGGTTACCCCGGCTGATGAAAGCAGTGGTTACCTGCCACTGGGACCTGCAGGCAAAGCGTTGCAACATAGCCCCCTCCATCATCCTTCACCCCCAACCCCCACTCCAAACCAGGACGACCTGCAAGGCCCCAGCCAGCAGGACATCGCGGGCACTCTGGCAAATGAGAAAGTGGAACCTGGACTTGAGCTGACTCCAATGTGTTATTGTTACCCTCACCCCTGGTTTACCTGATCAGTGTTAACCTTTCCCGGACACTCCTCCCTTACACTGGAACACCCCCTTCCTTTTGTCAATCGGTACAGACCACTGTACGGAAATGAAGTGTCTTGCAGTGGCCTTTTCTCCCCATCACCTTCAAGGTCACCTCTAGCTGGGGATCACAGCTCTCTTCAGGAGAAATAAAGAGATGTGGCTGGGAGCTGCGGCTCAGGCCCGTAAACCCAGCACTTTGGCAGGTGGAGGCAGGCAGATCACTTGAGGTCCGGAGTTCAAGACCAGTCTGGCCAGTATGGTGAAACCCCATCTGTATTAAAAATACAAAATTTGGCTGGGCACAGTGGCTCACACCTGTAATCCCAGCACTTTGGGAGGCTGAGGTGGGTGGATCACTTGAAGTCAGGAGTTCAAGATCAGCCTGGCCAACATGATGAAACCCCATCTCTACTAAAAATACAAAAACTAGCCGGGCGTGGTGGCACACGCCTGTAATCCCAGTTACTTGGGAGGAGAATCACTTGAACCTGGGAGGTGGAGGTTGCAGTGAGCTGAGATGGCACCATTGTACTCTAGCCTGGGCAACAGAGCAAGACTCTGTCTCAAAACAAAACCAAAAATTAACCGGGCATGGTGGCGGGTGCCTATAATCCCAGCTACTTGGGAGGCTGAGGCAGAAGAATTACTTGAAGCTGGGAGGTGGAGGTTGCAGTGAGCTGAGATTGTGCCATTGCACTCCAGCCTGGGTCACAGAGCAAGACTGTCTCAAAAAAAAAAAAAAAAAGAAAAAACCCACGAAAGGTCCTGGCCTGCAGTCAATCCATGGAATCACTGTACCTCCTTGAGGCCCCAAGTGGACTATTCCAGCAGAACCCCCTCATCCTTGAGTCTATGGCACAACCCACTGGAATGGTGCTGCAGGGGCTTTTCTGGCAATGTCCTCCGACCCCCTTTCCGTGGTGGAAAATTTGATCCTAATTAGGGCTAATCCAGCGTGTCCTTCAGCCTCGGCCTCCTGTTTTCCTGTCCTCAGAGTCCCTGGACCCTGTACTGCATGGCG
This sequence comes from Alouatta palliata, assembly GCA_004027835.1. Lineage (NCBI taxonomy): Eukaryota > Metazoa > Chordata > Mammalia > Primates > Atelidae > Alouatta > Alouatta palliata. The sequence continues at coordinate 8,206 of PVKV010034916.1, read as the reverse complement.
GGTCCTTTCTTACCTTCCCCACTGTGCTCAGTAGCATTTCTCAGGGCCCCAGTCAAATCCAAGTCCATGGATTCAGCTGTCACATCCTCCATCTTCCATCCGCTTCTCCTGATCTGTGTGTTCTTGCCTTCTTTCCTTGCAGCTCTGGACTGATCCAACAGTCCATCTTCATATAGCGGTACCTTCCGGCCTTCACAGCCCCCAGTCCCACCCCTATCCCACTGATTAGGCCACCAGTTGGCCTTAACTCCTTAATTTCCTGGAGCTGCCATAACAGGTCACCACTGGGTCGTGAACTTGATGGCTTAAGTCCAGCAGGAATTTAATTCATGTAGTTCTGGAGTCCCGAAGTCTGAAACCAAGGTGCTGACAGGGCCAGCTTACTCTTCCAGCTCCTGGTGACTCCAGGCCTTCCCTGGCTCTGCCTCCAGCTTCACATGGCCTTCTCCTTCTTCTGTTTCGTCTCTTACAAGAACACCTGTCATTGCAGTTACGGTCGATCTTAAATTCAGGATGATCCCACCTCAAGACCCTTAACCTAATCACATCTTTTAAAAAAAACCTTTTTTTCAAATAAGCTGTCATAATCACAGGTCCTGGGGGTTAGTATGTGGACGTGTCTGTTGGGGGTCCACCATTCAAGCCATTCCGCCCACTACTACTCCCCACCCCAAGAGTATGCTGGCGTCTAGGCGCAGTGGCTCACACCTGTAATCCCAGCACTTTGGGAGACCAAGGCAGGAGGGATCTCTTTGAGCCCAGGAGTTGAAGACCAGACTGAGCAACATAGTGAGACCCCATCTATACAAAAGTAAAAAATGACCCAGATGTACTGGTGCATGCCTACAGTCCCAGCTACTTGGGAGGCTGAGGCAGGAGGATCACCTGAGCCCTGGAGTTGAGGCTGCAGCGAGCCGTGATCACGCCACTACACTCCAGCCTGGGTGACAGAGTGAGACCCTGTCTAAAAAAAAAAAAAAGTACTCTGGGACTCCCGCCAACCTTGCAGGCCATGTGGCCTTCCTTCTAGCTGAGAGGAACAGTCTGGGAACCGCCCTTTGCCACTGGGTTTCTCTTCCAGGATGCACCACTGAATCGGGAGGTGGGTGGGCCCCACTAGCCTGCAGTCTGCCCTTCCGACTGTAGCTGTCTCCTAATTAGAGGAGCCGCAGGGTGATGAAGACATCCTGAGTATTTGAGAACCGTCTTGTGGATACAGTGGGTACAGAGCTTATTAAAATCAGGAGGGAAGCAGGGAGGGTTCTGCTGGGGAGAGGCCCAAAAGTCACCCTATGAACTCGGGAAACTGAGGCCAAGGGTAAGCAAGGGGACTTGCCAGAGGTTCCACAGCCAATTAGGGGCTGGCCGCCCAGGGTGGTGAAGAAGTAGGGGCAGAATGAGGGTCTTGGATTACCCCGGCTGCAGAGTGAGGAGAGAGAGGCAATGACTGATCGGAGGCTGGGCAGTGGCGATCTCGACACAGGCCCAGGGCATCCTAGAGGTGGTGTTGGCAGTAGGGGACCCTCTCTATCCCCTCTCAGAGCAGCCATGGATCACACCTGAGATTACAGCATTGAGTAAACGGGGTGACCATTCACCTGGGCCCGCTCCCGGGAGGCTGCAGGTGAAAGAGGGAGGGCGGGATTTACCCCATTTCCACCCTCACCTCCCTCCTCTAAGGAGGTAAAAATGGCCTGAACCAAGATCTGCCAGATAGAAAGCCAAGAAACAGGTTCTGAAACAGCATTTTTCTGTTTATTTTTATTTAATTTTTTTTGAAGACAGAATCTAGCTCTGTTGCCCAGGCTGGAGTGCAGTGGCCTGATCTCAGCTCACTGCAGCTTCCACCTCCCAGACGCAATTCTGCTTCAGCCTCCTGAGTGGCTGGGATTACAGGCACATGCCACCACGCCCGGCTAATTTTTGCATTTTAGTAGAGACCAGGTTGCCCAGACTGGTCTCGAACTCCTGACCTCAGGTGACCCGCCCGCCTTGGCCTCTCAAATGCTGGGATTACAGGCGATAGCCACCTCATCTGGCCTGAAACAGCGTTTCAGTTCGTTCTAGAAGAGGGGGAGAAGCTGGAGCGGAGGGAACTGACCGAGTGGGTCCTGAGTGGGGCTGTGACCCAGGCCGGGTGTGATGGCTCACGCCTGTCATCCTGGCACTCTTAGAGACCGAGGTGGATGGATCACATGAGGTCAGGAGATCGAGAACAGCCTGGCCAACCTGGTGAAACCCCATCTCTACTAAACATCCAAAAATTAGCTGGGGTTGGTGGCGCATGCCTGAATCCCAGCTATTCAGGGGGCTGAGGTATGAGAATCGCTTGAACTCAGGAGGTGGGGGTTGCTGTGAGGGTTGCCGTGAGCCAAAATTGCGCCACTGCACTCCAGCCTGGGTGACAGAGTGAGACTGAGTATCACACACAAAAAAAGAAAGTGGTGGGAATGTGAAGACAGGCAGGAGGAACCCCAGTTCCTGACCCCAGCGCAGTCCTGACCCGATGGAGTGCTGCTCTCACATCTCGGAGACTTCGCACTCAGTCCTGCCCTCCCCTGACAGGCAGCCAGTCTTCGTGGGCAGCAGGGCCATCTGCTTCCCCCACTGCAGTGTCGGGGGTGGCCAGCGTGTGTGGAAATGGAAAGAACGTCCTCTCAAAATGTGAGAGGCCAGAGGATGGTTCACCACTCGTACGTTCTGCTAGCTAAAATTCCGTATACCTTGCGATTTGGGGAGGGGGTTAGAATAAATTTGTAAATAAAACTGATTGTCTTCGAGTTGATGCATTCTTTTTTCATATTTAAAAAGTCCTTGGGGCCAGGCACAGTGGCTCACGCCTGTAATCCCAACACTTTGGGAGGCCAAAGCAGGTGGATCACCTGAGGTCAGGTGTTCAAGACCAGCCTGACCAATATGAAACCCTGTCTCTACTAAAAATACAAAAATTGGCAGGACATAGTGGTGGGTGCCTGTAATCCCAGCTACTCGGGAGGCTGAGGCAGGAGAATTGCTTGAACCCGGAAGGTGGAGGTTGCAGTGAGCCGAGATCGACATGAGCCATTGTGCTCCAGCCTTGGCAACACGAAGGAAATTTCGTCTCAAAAAAAAAAAGGCCAGGCTGGGGGGCTCACGCCTGTAATCCCAGCACTTCACGTGGCTGAGGCCAGCAGATCACTTGAGGAGTCTGAGACGAGCCTGGCCAACATGGTGAAACCCTGTCTCCAGTAAAAATACAAAAATTAGCCAGGCGTAGTGATGCATGATGAGCCAAGATTGCACCACTGCAGTCCAGCCTCAAGCCTGGGCAACAGAGCAAGACTCTGTCTCAATAAATAAATAAATAATAAAGACTATGTCAACCTGAGGAAAAATATCCTTCATTTATTCTTTCATTCAAAAAACTCATTGAGGTGGTGCCGCACTGGGGCATGGGCCCAGCATCCTCAGTAGGGCGTTGCCCGCAAAAAAAAAAAAAAGAAAAACTCACTGAGTTACCCACTCTACCCCACCCTGTGCCGGCGTTGCAGCGGTGACGGGGACAGCCCCAGCTCTGCCTTCACCAGGGCTTACATACGAATGCTCACACTTATATTTCTTTTCCCTGCCCCACCTCATAGTTGTTCAGGAAGCAAGGACTGGGCTGAATCCAGACTCCTCCCCTCCGGAGTGACTCGGGACTACAGGGTGGAAACAACAGAAACCCATTCATCCCAGCTCCCAAAACCCTGGGAGGCACCCTGAGAGCTGTGCCTCTCCCATCTCCTGGCAGGCCGTGCTGTCCCCCTCGTTGGTTTCTCTGTTGGCCAAGCCCTTGCCTGGAGCGGGGCCAGATGGCTGAGAGCCACTCCAGGAGAAAATGGGCCTTACGTAAGCTCCAACCTGATACTATTGGCCCACAGATCCGCTTCTGGGCTCATCACTGTGTTGCTGAGTGGTGGGCTTGGGTCCCACAGGGGCAATGGCATGGGGCTGAAGTCGGTGTGGACAAGGAGAGGGGGAGCTGGCATCGGATACGTGTAACTGAGTATCAGCTGTGTACCAGGCACCATTCTAGTAGCTGGGAACCAGTTGGGAACAAACAGAGGCCCTCTCTGAAGCTGACATTCTAGTGTCAGAGACCAGCAGTAAAGCAGGAAAGAGCTGGCCAGGCGCGGTGGCTCACCCCTGTAATCCCAGCACTTTGGTAGGCTGAGCCCACTGGATGACGAGGTCAGGAGATCGAGACCATCCTGGCCAACATGGTGAAACCCTGTCTCTACTAAAAATACAAAAATTAGCTGGATGTGGTGGCGGGCGCCTGTAATCTTAGCTGCTCGGGAGGCTGAGGCAGGAGAATCACTTAAATCCAGGAGGCAGAGGTTGCAGTGAACTGAGATCATGCCACTGCACTCCAGCCTGGTGACAGAGTAAGGTTCCGTCTCAAAAAAAAAAAAAAAGAAGAAAGAAGGAAAGAGCTAATCCAGCTTGGGGATGCTGGGGGTTGAGAGGAATGGAGGCGGGGAGGAGCTCTGGATACACAGGGACCGCTGATCTAGACAGGTGGGCGTCGAGGAGGCAGCGCTTCAGATGGAGGGAAATAGAGAGAGGGCCGCATCTGTGAAAGTCCCAGGACAGATGTGGAGTTGGCCTGTTCCCGGAACAGCAAGAGGCTCTGGCTGTCTTTTTTTTTTTTTTTTTTAAGTAATAAAAATGTATTGAGAACTGCCAGGTTGGTGGTTATCTCCTCCCAGCCTTGAGGGAGGGAACAAGGCTGTAGGAAATCACTGAGAAATCACACACTGTCCCTACAGCCCCGGCCAACACAGGGAGAAGGAAAGTAATTCCCCAGAAAAGGGGCTGGTCTTCAGTCTTCCTTCATCCAAGAGGGGTTCGGGGGACCTGTGCAGGGGGGACCATTGCATGGTACTGGAGCAGGGTAGGGCTGTGCGGGACCCCTGGCTGGCTCCTCGAAAACTGGCAAAGCAGATCCACTTCCTCTGGGGTGGAGTTCTTGGTGAAGAGGCTCATTTCTTACCCTTGACGAGGCCGTCACTTCCTCAGGTGAAGCTTTCCTCCTGTAGGTTCAGCACAAGATTACCAGCAGTGAGACAGATACGATTCTGTGATGCGGCCATTGTCCTGGAGATACTGCTCTGGCCGTCAGGATAGAGGAGCGGCTCGCTGACCAAGGCCTTCGGACCAAATCAAGGGGAGCTTTGCTACCTGTCTTTGTAAATAGAGACTTACTGGAAGCCAGGCGCGCATTCGTTTACATATTTCCTGTGGTTGCCTTTGCAGTACAGTGACAGAGCTGAGTATTTTGCACAGAGATCCTAGGCCTTTGTACTCTCTGGCCCTTTACAGAAAAAGTTTACCCTCCCCTGGAATAGAGTAAGCGAGAGGAGAGCTCATGTGAGGGGGTCAGGCAAGCAAAGGCTGCCCCTTGCCTTGATTGGCACAACTGTGGAGGCCATCCCAGCTCCAGAGCCCCCACAGGATGGCTCAGGCCTGTGCCTCCACCACATCTGACTTCAGCTTCCCCCTTTGTGGAGTCAGAGTCCTCCTTCCCTCCCCACAGGAAATCTCCACAGCGCTCAGCAGTAACCCCTACTGCACGCAGGTCTCAGAGCCTGCACCTCAGTCCACAGTCACGTGCCACAATAAGAAGCACAGCTTTGGGCTGGGTGTGGTGGCTCACGCCTGTAACCTCAGCACTTTGGGAGACCAAGGCGGGAGGATCACTTGAAGTCAGGAGTTCGAGACCAGCTTGGGCAATACATGGTGAAACGCTGTCTCTAATAAGAATACAAAAATTAGCTGGGTGTGGTGGTGCACGTCAATAATCCCAGCTACTTCAGAGGCTGACACAGAAGATTGCCTGAACCCAGGAGGTAGAGGTTGTAGTGAGACAAGATTGCACCACTGGACTGCAGCCTGGGTGTCAAAGGGAAAACTGGTCTCAAAAAAAAAAAAAAAAATTAGCCAGACATGGTGGCACACACCTGTAGTCCCAGCTACTTGGGGGGCTGAGGGAGGAGGATCGCTTGAACCCAAGAGGTCGAGGCTGCAGTGAACTGAAATCATGCCACACCACTCCAGCCTGGGGAACAAAGTGAGACCCTGTCTCAAAAAAAAAAAAAAAAGCAGAGGCCACGTGCCGTGGCTCCCGCCTGTAATCCCAGCACTTTGGGAGGCCAAGGCGGGCAGATTGCCTGAGCTCAGGAGTTTGAGACCAGCCTGGGCAATACGGTGAAACCCCGTCTCTACCAAAATACAAAAGAATTTAGCCAGGCATGCATCATGGGCAATAGTCCCAGCTACTTGGGAGGCTGAGGCAGGAGAATTGCTTGAACCGGGAGGCGGAGGTTACAGTGAGCCAAGATGGCGCCACTGCACCCCAGCCTGGCCACAGAGTGAGACCCTGCCTCAAAAAAAAAAAAAAAAAAAGAAAAGAAAAGAATAGAAAAGAAAAAGCATGTTTCATGTTCTCAAAGGATGAGCAGGAAAAAAGAAAAGCACGTACATATGATGTATGTATTTTACAAACCTGCATAATGTGGGCTGTCCTGGGCCAGCATGGAGACTACCTTTTACTCTAGGAAGAGACTTCGCAGCTGGGATTACAGTAGTAAGCCACTGTGCTCAGCCTCTGTTTGTGTTTTCTTGTTTGCTTTGTTTTGTTTCAGACAGCGTCTTGCTCTTTCATCCAGGCTGGAGTGCGGTGGCACAATCACAGCTCACTGCAGCCTCAGCCTCCCAGGCTCAAGCAGTCCTCCCACGTCAGCCTCCAGAGTAGCTGCGACTATAGGTGTGCCACCACCACACTCAGCTAATTTCTTTGATTTTTCTTCTTGCATTGGAACTCAGCTAATTTCTTAATTTTTTGTAGAGATGGGGGTCTCTTTATGTTGTCCAGGATGGTCATGAACTCCTGGGCTCAAGCCATCTGCCCGCTTCAGCTCCCAAAGCACTGGGATTACAGGCGTGAAACACCACATCCAGCCCCTTTTTTCTCTGTTTTGAAGTAGATGCCCATCCTGCCTTGTCTTGATTTTCTTTTCTTTTCTTTTTTTTTTTTTGAGTCAGAGTCTTGCTCTGTAGCCCAGGCTGGAGTGCAGTGGTACCATCTCGGCTCACTGCAACCTCCACCTCATGGGTTCAAGCGATTCTGCTGCCTCAGCCTCCTGTACAGCTGGGATTACAGGCACCTGCTACCACACCCAGCTAGTTATTGTATTTTTAGTATAGACAGGGTTTCACCATGTTGGTCAGGCTGGTCTCGAACTCCTGGCCTCAGGTGATCCACCTCCCAAAGTGCTGGGATTACAGGTGTGAGCCACCAGGACTGGCTCCCATCATCCCTATCTATGGCTGAATAATAGTCCATTGTAAGACTAGACCACAATTTGTTCATTCATACCTCTTCTGCACATTGGGGTTGTTTCTCCCGCGTGGTGGCTATGAACAGGGCTCCTATGAATGTGCGTGCAGCTTGCAGTCTTTTTAGGCTTAGATCATCTGGAGAGCAGTGGAGCATCATGGGAAGAGTTTGGGCTCTGATCCCAAAATGCCTGGAGTCAATCCCTAGCTCTGCCTCATACCAGTTGGGTGAGCTTGGACAAGTCACTGGGCATCTTGTGCCTGATAACAGAACTTCCTTTGTAAGGTTATTCTGAAAGTGAATCAGTTAATACATGCAGAACACTTAGGAAGTTGCTTAGCACAGAGTAAACAGTTGCAAAATAATTCTGCATTGCCAGTGACAGGAACCTTCCTGGGCTAACTGAAGCAGAAAAAGATCTTACTGGAGCGATATCAGGTAGCTCACCGGAGGCTGAGAAAACCAGCAGGAACCTTGAGCGTTTTATAGTTAGGGATGTTGATGCTGTAACAGAGACCCAAGATGTGTAATCATACTGAGTGGATGGAGTTTACTTCTTGCTCCTAAAATAGGAAAGTCGGCCAGGTGTAGTGCTCACGCCTGTAATCCCAGCACTTTGGGAGGCTGAGACGGGAGGACTGGTTGAGCTCGGGAGTTAAAGAACAGCCTGGCAACACAGCAAGAGCCCTCCTCTACAAATAAAAATAAATTACACTAATTAAAATACAGCCGGACGCAGTGGCTCACCCCTGTAATCCCAGCACTTTGGGACGCTGAGGCAGGCAGATCACTTGAGGTCAGGAGTTCGAGACCAGCCTGCCCAACATGATAAAACCTTGTCTC
>PVKV010034915.1:0-17189 GCA_004027835.1 Alouatta palliata | reverse complement strand
TGTTTTCATCCTTTTTGCGCTGGTTTCTTCCCATCTATGTGGATTTATCCACCTGTCGTCTTTGTAATTGTTGACCTTCAGATTGGGTCTCTGAGTGGACGTCCAGTTTGTTGATGATGAAGTTATTTCTTTCTGTTTCTTAGTTTTCCTTCTAACAGTCTGGCTGTTCTGCTGTAGGACTGCTGAGGTCCACTCCCGGCCCTGCTTGCTTGGGGATCACCTGCAGAGGCTGCAGAACAGTTAGGGTTGCTGCCAGTTTCTTCTTCTGCTATCTTTGTCCAGAAGGATACCTGCCAGATGTCAGTCTGAGCTCTCCTTTATGAGGTGACTCTTTGGATATATGGAGGTCAGGAAGCTGCTTGAGGAGACAGTCTGTCCTTTATATGAGCTCAGGTGCTGAGCTGTGAGCTCCGTTGTTCATTCAGAGCTGCTGGGCAGGTACGTTTAAGTCTGCTGCAGCAAAACTCATAATCACCCTTTTTTTCCCCCCAGGTGCTCTGTGCTGGGGAGTTAGGGCTTTATTTATGAGTTTCTGTTGTGTTGCTGCCTTTTTTTCAGGGCTGCCCTGCCCAGCGAGGAGGCAGCCTAGTCACTGTCTGCCTGCAGAGGCTTTGCTGAGCTGCTGTGGGCTCCGCCCAGCTGCCCTGTGAACTTCCCTGCAGTCCTGTTTATACGGGTGTAGTTAGAACTGCCTCCGCAATGGCGGCCCACCTCTATAATGGCGGACTCTCTCTGTAATGGCAGGATGCCTCAGCAATGGCAAACTAACTCTGTGGTGGTGGACTGCCTCAGTAATGGCAGACACCCCTACCCCACAGAGCTTGATCGTCCTGGGTTCAGCTGTGCTTGCTGTGAAACTTTCAATCCAGAGTGTTTCCGATTGCTGTTTTTTTGTGGGAGTGGGACTAGCCGAGCCTGATCTCCTGGCTCCCTGCCTCAGAGCCTTTTTTTTTTTCAATTTGAACGGTCGACTGTCTCCCAGGTATTCCAGTCGCCTGTTGAAAAGGCACTGGGAACTGTGTGATTTCCTGTGGCGCAACCCACTGCTCTGGCTGAAACAGCGGTGCTGAGATTCGTGGCGCTGAGATTCGTGGCGCTTTTTTTGCCTGGTAATCTCCTGGCCTGGCTCCCTGTTTCAGTCCCCTTTTTAATCAGATGAATGGGCGACTCTGCCTTCCCGGAGCTCCAATCGCCAGCTAAAACGGCACCCGGACCCTTGTATTTTGTGTGGAGAACTGCTGCACTGGGGCGCCGGCAAAACAGCGGCACCTGCTAAACCAGCCGTGCTGGTGACCCGTGGGGCTCCTCCGCCTGGGAATCTCCTGGTCTGTGGGCAATAAAAATCTGTCTGGAAATGCGGCATCCACTCACCCTCCGCACTTTCACTATGAGATGCAATGCTGAGCTGCTCCTAATTGGCCATCTTGGATCCCTCCCGATACCAGTTTTCTTAGTCTACGTTATGTCGCCGTCACAGAATAGTACACACTGAATCATTTATAAAGAAAAGATTTGTTTCTTAGAATACTGGAGGCTGGGAAGTCCAAGGTCATGGGGCCCACATCTGGCAAGGGCCTTCTTATTGTAGCATCCCATGGCAGAGGTGGAGGGGCAAGAAAGTGTGTACACGCTTCAGAAAGTGGCTGAACAGGCCCTTCTGTCAAGAACCACTCCAGCCGGGCGTGGTGGCTCACGCCTGTAATCCCAGCACTTTGGGAGGCCGAGGTGGGTGGATCACGAGGTCAAGAGATCCAGACCATCCTGGTCAACATGGTGAAACCCCGTCTCTACTAAAAATACAAAAAAAAAAAAAAAATTAGCTGGGCTTGGTGGCGCGTGCCTGTAGTCCCAGCTACTCGGGAGGCTGAGGCAGGAGAATTGCTTGAACCTGGGAGGTGGAGGTTGCGGTGAGCCGAGATCGCGCCATTGCACTCCGGCCTGGGTAACAAGAGCGAAACTCCGTCTCAAAAAAAAAAAAAGAACCACTCCTGAGATGATGCCATTCACTTACTCACCAGGGCAAACCCCCATGACCCAATCAGCTCGTAACGGCCCCCAGTCAATGCTGATGCACTGGGGATTAAGTTTTCAACACATCAACTTTGGGGACACTTTCCAGCTGTAGCACAGTCTACGCACCCTTAACGCATTACAGACGGGACTCTTCATTCCACCCCTAGCACAGGCCACGCACCCTTAATGCATTGGAGATAAACTCTTCATTCCAGTCCTAGCACAGGCCACGCAGCCCTTAACGCATCACAGACGGACTCTTCATTCCATTCCTAACACAGGCCACGCACCCTTAACGCATTGCAGACAGACTCTTCATTCCAGCCCTAGCACAGGCCACACAACCCCTTAACGCATTACAGACGGGACTCTTCATTCCAGCCCTAGAACAGGCCACATACCCTTAACGCATTGCACACGGTACTCTTCATTCCAGTCCTAGCACAGGCCACGCACCCTTAACGCATTGCAGACGGGGCTCTCTTTCCAGCCGTGCCACGCACACCTGCCTGTCAAGCCCGACATCCTCCTGTCTTCCCTTGTTCAGTCAGTGCACCCTGTCCCTGGATTTTCAAACTAGACCCCAGGAATAGTGCATGGTTCTTCCCTCTCCGTCATCACCCACACGCAGACTGTCAGTGAGTCCTGTGCATTATACCTACCTAGAAACCCTGAATCCCTCCATGTCTTCCCGTCACCATCGGCTGCCTCATCTAGACCTCCACTGGCTCATGTGGACAGCTGCAGCAGCTTTGTCACAGGTCTTTCCCTCCTGCCTCTGCACAGCCCCTTCACCACAGAGCAGCCAGGACAGTCTTTCATACCAGTAAACTGTCCATCCGTCCCTTGTGTAAAACCTTCAGTGGCTTCTCATTTGCACTTAGACCAGAGGCCCTCCATGCTCTGGCTGCTGCTTACCTCTCCAGATTGTTTGTAGACACTTCCCACTGTGATTTTACACCACCACCTGCTGTCTTCCTTTTTGGACCAGAACACTGAGGTCTTTTCTCTATCAGAGTCTTTGCATTTGCTGTTTTCTCCACTGAAAATCCTCTTACTCCAAATCGACAAATTCTGACTCCTTTTCGTCCTGCAGGTCCTGGTTCATGTGCCCTTTTTCAGGAGACCTTCCATGACCACCATGTCCCTTATTCTCATCACCTGTCACACTTGGGAATTTTCTTGTTTCTTTGTTTTGTTGTTTTCCCAGGATCTCCTCCCCCTTACTTACTTTTCAAAGTCAATTCGTTCCTTGAGGACAGAGAGAGACACCATACTGTCTTGTCTACCATTGGATTCCCAGTGGTTAGAGTCATGCGTGTGTGGGAGGCATTCAGTAAATACTCGCTGAATGACTGAAGAGTGAATTAAGGAGATGCTGACTCGTGCCTCGTACTGTAACTGCTGCAGAAATTCACAGTGGCACTTTAGCTATAGGTAGTGTTTAGTCACGGGATAGTCAGGTACATGTGGTTTACACGGATGTGGCCTGCTGGCTCTCTCACAGCTGTGCTCACTGCTTCCCCTCCTGGCAGAAGCCACAGCGGGGTTGTAATACTTTTATTGTGTAGCAGCCATCTTTGCAGGTTTTTATTTCAGTGGAAATACTGGGCTCACCATTAGCTTTCTGTTCATTTTTTGAGACAGGGTCTTGCTCAGTCACCAGGCTGGAGTACAGTGGCATGATCACAGTTCACTGCAGCCTTGACCTCCCAGGCTCAAGTAATCTTCCCACCTCAGCCTCCTGAGTAGCTGGAACTACAGGTGTGCGCCACCATGGCTGGCTAACTTTTTTTTTTTTTTTTTTTTTTTCCAAAAACTGAGTGTCTCCATGTTGCCCAGGCTAGTCTTGCACTCCTGGATTCAAGTCATCCTCCATTATCAGCCTCTGAAGTGCTGGAATTATAGGTGTGAGCCACCGTTAGCTTTAAACGTTCCTTTCTAACTCCGTTGCATTGGTTTTCAAATGGGGTACTATAAATGTCTTTAAGGTTTGTTGCAGTTGTGGAGTCCCCACTCACTGTCCAGGTGTTTTGAATGCATAGTGTTCTGGAACTTCCAAGTCCAGAGCTTCCCCTCACCCCAATTTGGAGTTATCTCTGTCCCTCTGTATGAGGCTTTGAAGGTAACTGCACATGTGTGCTTGCACACACCCACAGCCACACACAGAGATATACACATCCTATTGTTGTCAATAACATGTACAGTAGTCACTGAGATAGAGGGGAATCATTTAGTTTTAAATTAAAACTTTGCGAGGCACATTGTTGAGAGTTCCGATTGTTTGCCTGTATGCGGGAAACACAATCTTGGCTTAAGTACGATGAATCAGGAGAGCTTTATGGAAATTTTCTTTTGTGCCTGGAATTGATTACGATTCAGCTGTCTCAAGTTGTGTTTGTTTTTCATGTATTTCTCTTACTCTAGGCACTTGAAGAGGCTCAGAAAGCTATCCAGCAACTCTTTGGCAAAATCAAAGATATCAAAGACAAAGCTGAAAAATCAGAGCAAATGGTGAGTTCTGGTTTCTTCCTAACTTTTTTGCAACAAAAGAGAGAAGTGAGCTTCTCATCCAGGTATTCTAATAATGGGCTTTTTCTCCCACTCGTGCAGCCACAGTCATCTGCATCTCGGAAGCAAGGCCCTGTCAGTGCGTTCAGATCAATTCAAGGGGAGCTGCTTGCTGGACAGCAGTGACTCACCATCTCTGCTGCCCTGCCTTGGCAGCCCTGGTTTTAAATTGGCAGGGTTTTGGTTTTTTCTTTCCTTTCTCAGAAATAATTTCCTAGTCATTGTGGATTCCTTTCTCTCTTTCTTTTTTAAAAAAATTTCAAGCTATCCCTCTGAAGGGGATTCCTTTCTCTAACATTTGTTCGTATCATGCATTTCTCAGTCAAGGTGTACAGTATGTCACTTGGTAGCACACAGAGAATGTGATCCTGGATCTGGGAGGAGGGATGTCTCCTGTGATCCATGTATGTGACACATTGCTCCCAGATCTGGGAGGAGGGATGTCTCCTGCCCGTGATTCGTGTGTGTAAACATGGAGAATACGCTCCCGGATCTGGGAGTAGGGATGTCTCCTGTGATCTTTGTGTGTGGTTTTGGTGGAATTCTCCCTTGACTAATTTGTGTCCCCCAGTGCTGTGCTCAAACGCTTGCCCTGAATTCCGTGAACCCAGCATTCACCCGTTCATCCTCCACGAGAGGCACTGGGAAGTGCTGGATCCAGAGTTCAGAATCTGACTAAATAATGTCCTGTCTCTCAGTTGTCTCAGAAGTCCAGTGTCTTCAACTGTAGAATAAGAATAATGGCACTTGCTTCACAGGATTGTTGTGAGAATTAAAGATATGGAGAGCACTGCGCCTAGTCCTAGGGACCTGATTTTCTGTGGTCCTTCCCCAAGGATGCACTATACTCAGCAGCACCTGGGGGTCCTCGAAGCATGTTTCAGTGACAGTGTCCAATGCTGCTTTCGCTGGAGTTTATTGCGTTTGCCGATGTCCTTATGATGCTAGTCTGTGTTCTGGACTTGCTTCCTCTTCCAGCCGAGGGGCTTTGCAGTGACAGTTTGCTCCCTAGTTATTAGATGTCTCTTTTAAGGCAGTTTGCTTTCCTGGACAGTGCTTTGCTGAAGGGAGGAGACGTCGGTGTCAGGGGAGAAGTGATCTTTGCTGAGCTCTTTTAGTGTGCCAGCGCTGCGCTGGTTTCTTTGTACTGGCACGCTAAGGCAGCCCTCATAACAACCTTATGAGCTAGGTTTTATGATCATTATTATCTTTGCAAGTACCCATTTTATAGATGAGAAAACAGACTCGGTGAGACTCAGAAATGTCACAGGATTCAGAGCTGGTGAGTGGTAACGCTGGGACTCAGCCCCCGATCTGTCTGACTCTCAAACCTGCCACTTCATGTTCTGTCCTTACTTGGCTGCTCACGGGCAACAGTTGAGGTGAATCATATGGGCATTCTGTTTTGGACATGGTCTCTTGTAGTTTGACCTGAGTACTTGCGTGCCCTGCCTTTGAGGGCTTTGTTTAGGGAAAAATAAGTAGTTCGGTTTGCCTAGAGAAGCACAGGCTGTGGTACGGGGAGTAATGGGAGATCCTGGGAACAAAGAGACCAGTCAGCTGCAGTGCAGAGCAGTGCGGTACTGAACAACGAAGAGAAAGAAAGGCAATAGAAAATCAGGCAGAGGAAGAATTTTTAAGACTTAATGACTTACTGATGTGGGGACTAGGAAGAGTCATAGATGACTGTGACTTTGAACACAGTGGTTAAAGACTCCCGATGTGGCTGGGCGCGGTGGCTCACGCCTGTCATTCCAGCACTTTGGGAGGCAGAGGAGGGTGGATCACTTGAGGCCAGGAGTTTAAGACCAGCCTGGCCAACATGGCAAAATCCAAAAATTAGCCAGGCATCGTGGTGCAGCCTGTAATCTCAGGTACTCTGGAGACTGAAGCAGAGAATTGCTTGTCTGGGAGGTGGAGGCTGCAGTGAGCCTAGATTGCACCACTGCACTTCAACCTGGGTGACAGAGCGACTCCATCTCAAAATAAATAAATAAATAAAGACCGCTGATGTTAGGACTGAAGCTAAGAAACCCAGAAAGAAGTACAGAGATGTTTTTGTAGGAAATAGGATGATGATCTCAGAGTTGGAAGTGGGTGATGAGATTACAGGGCTGGTCTTCTGTTTTGTATATCTAGTTTATTATACCACTCCTGGTTGTTTTTTTCCCCCAAATTCAAGTATTTGGTAAAGTGGTGAATTTCCCACTTATCTATTGAATATGCTTTCCTAGTGCTTGAAATACACTTGCATCCCCAGAGAGAGTGTCTCTTCTCTTGGACCTGCTGAAACAACACCGTCAGGACCTTGTTCCCCAAATTGCCATCTCAGCCCCTGAAGTCTGCTCTGCCCTCTTGGTACCTTACATGTTAAGCGTGTGTTACTGGGGTTATATTTCAGTCATTTTGAGATTTGAGAGTAAGTCTTTTCTTTGCTGGAACCAGGCCACAGGCCCTAGTTCCATAATAAAGACCGTCTGAGTACAGTGTACTGACTGGTGCGCAGCTTCAGCACCAGAAGGCACCCTCTTCTCACCTCGCGCAGGAGGAAAGGTGCCGTGCTTGCCGCCTCTGTCCTGTATGTTCAGTACTGAGTTGCTGTTTGGATCATTTCATTTGGGGTAAAAAATAAAGTTTATTTCATGCTCACAACTAAAGGTTTTATAACCCTGAGCAAAGTCCAGAGAGATGCCACATCACATTTAAATGCCTGATTGGAAATTGTTTTGATTTTGTATTGTGAGAATGTTTGCTAACCTGAGATTTTTCCCTGCTTCATCTGCATTAGTTTCTTATGGAGCTACTTGCAAAAGTGTTTACATCTTTCTTAATCTTCTTCCTTTCTTGTGGTTTTCCATGTTTAGGTGAAAGAAATCACCCGTGATATTAAGCAGTTAGATCATGCGAAACGCCACCTGACCACCTCGATCACAACGCTGAACCACCTGCACATGTTGGCAGGAGGCGTCGATTCCCTCGAGTAAGCAATGCCAGCTTTCTCTGCTGGGGCCACGGGAAATGTATCACATAGAGAGAATGTACTGTGGGCTCATTGACTTCTCAGACAGGAAAGTCTCACCACCTTGCCCCACTTTCTGCAAACTGGCTTCAAGTGTTCTGTCACCATTTTTGCTTTGTGCCCTCTGGTGTTCAAAACCTAACAAAGGCTGGCAGCCAGTCTGAAGGGGACCCAGGAAGACTTTCAGACTGACTCCAGGAGTGTGGCTCATCTTCAGGTTCTCGCTCTGTACCATCAGGGCAGACAGTGACTCAGGCCTGTCATCACTCCCTGCGGCTCCTGCCTCGCCAGGCTTCCTGCTTGTGTTGGGCTGAGTTGTGCTGTCATTGAAGAGACCATATGAGACAGAACTTTGAATCCTTCAAACCACTTCTTTTTTTCAATCTACTTTTTGAAAAGTAGCTTTCTGTTTGGCTTGTAGAGGGAATGATACATGAGAACAGTAGGAAGAATTAGTTATTTACTGCAAAGAAGTAATCTAAAGCCTCCTTTACTAGCAAGATTCTGCCATTCCAGCTCACCTCTCTGGCCTCAGGGTGATTCCACGTGTGGACGGGGAAAGTTTGTCTTCATAGAAACTGAGATACAGCATTCAACGTCCTGGGTGCGGGGAGTGGGAGAGTGCCTTGAAGGAAAGAGGAGGAGGGGCAGGCCCTTCCTGACCTCTGCTAGGTATTGTATGAGTTCCAGGGACCCTGGGCCACCCTCCTGTGGGCAGTGAGAGCAGCAGCTAGAGGGAGACCAGGGGAGCAGTCTCATTTGTTCCTTCCTCAAGTGGTCAGCGTTGGCCACCAAACCATCGGACCAGGCAGTGGTAGCATCCTAACACCTTGACTCGAGCTGGATTCTTTTTCAGTACCTCTTAAGGAAAATAATAAATTACAAATTTAATTAAACAGCCCAACCCTGATGAAAAATTTGGATCTGATAGTTTATACTTCCTCCCTTTGTGTAACTTGATTTTATCAGTATCCTTTTATTTAAGCTTCATTAACCTTAGCAGTAGGGAAAGTAGAGGTCTGTGACACAGAGATGCCTCAGAACCTGCAGGCTGGAGTTAATAGGTAAAGGCACGCCCTTTTTTTGCAGGGGTGGGAGGGGTGGAGGGGGTGGAGTCTCATAGTGTCAGCCAGGCTGGAGTGCAGTGGTGCTATCTAGGCTCGCTGCAGCCTCCGCCTCCTGAGTTCAAGTGATTCTCCTGCCACAGCCTCCTGAGTAGCTGGGATTACAGGCACGTGCCACCACGCCCAGCTAATTTTGTATTTTATTAGAGATGGGGGTTTCACCATGTTTGCCAGTCTGGTCTTGAACTCCTGACCTCATGATTTGCCTGCCTCAGCCTCCCAAAGTGCTGGGATTACAGGCGTGAGCCATTGCGCCTGCCCAAATGGGTTTGGTTTGCTCATAGGCTGTAATCCTCAGATAGTAACATCCCTACCCCTCTTCTCTGTCCAAAGCTTGCTAGTCCCATAATATCCAGCCCAAATTCTTAATCTATATTCTTCCCAGATTCCCCTCCCCACACCTAATAAGAATTCATCACTCATACATTCTTTTGTGTCCACCATAGCACATAACTTGTAACTCTGTTTAGAACATGGTTCATCCTATTTGATACTAGTTAGATGTGTACTTGACTCTCTCCCTTACTATGTGATGTCACCTTGAGGATTTGGACCAGATCCTATATTTTTCCTCCCCCAAAGCACAGCAGCTTACGTATTCAGTGCTCAGTGAATGTTGATTAAACTGAGTTGATGTCTGTTTTAGAGCTAGAGTAGATTGTTCTGTATCTGTATCTTGTGTCCTTAGTGTTTTTCTAGACCTTTAAACGTATTATTTCCTTGCAGAGCCATGACCAGGCGAAGACAATATGGAGAAGTCGCTAATCTCCTTCAGGGTGTAATGAATGTCCTGGAGCACTTCCACAAGTACATGGGGATTCCACAGATCCGGCAGCTGTCTGAAAGGTAAACTGTCACTGGAGGGAGTGATCTCGCTGTCAGAAAAGGACCTGGAGCTCGAAAGTGCTTAAGCACTTAGCTCAGCATGTTCATTGTAGAATCTTACTGTATGAAGGAACCTCAGATGCTGCCTGATCTAACTCTGTGTGGTGCAGGTGTCCCCCCACAATACCCCTCACCATATCTTCTGCAGCTGCCTATGTCGCCATTTGTGAGAGAGACTGTTCCAGGTATCTATTTCTTGGTGGCAAACCAGCACAAAACTTAGTAGCTTAAAACATTAATTGTTTTGCACATATAATTTGGCCTGGCTCAGGGGACCAGCTCATCTCTGCTCCATGTAGCATTAGCTGAGGCAGCTCAAGAGGGGAACTGGAGAATGCACTGGCTGGCCCTCATGGCTGGCAGGTTGGTGCTTGCTGTTAGCTGGGAGCTTAGCCAGACTGTGGACTGGGATCCGTTGTTGTCTTCCATGGGCTGCTTAGACTTCCTCATGGTAAGGTAGCTGGTTCCAAGAATGAGCATCCCAAGAGAACCAAGCCTTGGAAATTTCATAGCATCATTTCTGCCATGGTCACAAGCCTGCCAAGATTCAAGAGGAAGGAACATAGTCTTCTCCCAGCCCCCTACCAGGAGGAATGTCAAAGTCACGTTGTTACAGAAAGCATGTGGGATGGGGTAGATTGCTGTGACAGTCTTTACAAAATACAGTGGCTCATGCCTGTAATCCTAGCACTTTGGGAGGCTGAGGTGGGTGGATCACCTGAGGTCCGGAGTTTGAGACCAGCCTGGCTAACATGGTGAAACCCCATCTCTACTAAAAATACAAAAAATTAGCTGGGTGTGGTGGTGTGCGCCTATAGTCCCAGCTACTCGGGAGGGAGGCTGAGACAACAGGAGAATTGCTTGAACCTGGGGGACAGAGGTTACAGTGAGCCAAGATCACGCCATTGCACTCCAGCCTGGGTGACAGAGCGAGACTCCATCTCAAAAAAAAAAAAGTAAAATATTAATGAGCCACTGAAACTTCAGATATGATAGAAAGATGACTTTCTCTCCAACCTTATTCTTTCCTTCTTATTGCTGTTGAGTTTTAATCCCAGATTCAGATCCAGTGGAAAGGAAGGTAGTTACTCAGAGAGAAGGAAGACGAGGATTCTAAAGGAGGATGAGTAGTTGACTCAGCGCCTTTTCTGTTGGAAGTAGGGACAGGAAGAACGCTGAGAAGGCAGAGACCATCACAGTTGCAAATCCTAACCTCCTTGCAGCAAAGAAGAAATGAAGGCTTGTTACTTAGCAGCAGCCATCATTTTTCATGCCTTCTTAATAAGGTCTGACTGCTACAGGCTTCTTTGTTTTCCTTAAGTTTCCCCATCTGTAATTATGTAAGTAATACACATAAACTTTTTAAAAATAGAGACAGGATCTCTCTCACTCTGTCACTCGGGGTGGAGTGTAGTGGCACAGTTATTGCTCACTGCAGCTTGGAGAGCTCCTGGACTCAACTGATCCTCCCTCCACAGTTTCCCAGGTAGCTGGGACTACAGGCACACAGTACCACATCTGACTAATTTTGTAACCTTTTTGTAGAGACAGGGTCTCGCTCTGTGGCCCAGGCTGGTCTTGGGCTCCCAGAGCACTGGGGTTATGGGCATGAGCCACTGCACCTGGCTCCACGTTTTCTCTTATTTAAAAAGATCAAATATATATACAGTTGAATCCTAGTTCCCTTTAGCTAGACCTCAGAATCCCACCGTTCTCCCCAGAGGTTATAAGTGTTAACCAGTTTAATGGATATTACTCCAGATTTTTACGTGTGTATTTACATAAATCTATAGTTTCAGTTAATAGTTTGTTTTGCTTTGTTTTAAGTAAATGGTTTCATACCTTATACTTTATTCTAAAAACTGCTTTTTGTTTTCAACCACATGTATTTTAGATGCTTTTTTTTTTTCACATCAGTAATGTATAGACCTGCTTCATTCTCTGGAACTGATGCACAGAATCCAATAGAATAACTTACCACAGATTATTGAACCATTCTGATAGATAGAAGCCCATAGAATAACATAGCACAGAATATTGAACCATTTTGGTAGAACCCCATAGAAGAACATAGCACAGATTACTGAACCATTTTGATAGCATTGGGTTGTTTGTTCTGATTTTTAAAATATGCCCCCTTTTGCACATGTGCAAGTATTTCTCTAGGACAGATTCCAGTTTATATACATTTTTATATACATGTTTAAATGTTTATATACATTTAAAATTTTAGTAACTACTGCCCATTTGCCCTCCAGCAAAGCTTTATGTACTTGTAGTATGAGAGTGCCATTTCCCCGTACCCTCAACACTTGATGTACTGTTCTTCATTTTTAGCTGTCTGATGGTTGAAAATGGTATCCAGTTCCTTTGATTTTCATTTCCGTTGTAAATTAGTAAAACTAGATTAGTAAGATCAGTTTTTTGGGGTTTTTTTGAGGGAGAGTCTTGCTCTGTTGCCCAGGCTGGAGTGCAGTGGCACGATCATGGCTCCCTGCAACCCGGAACTCCTGAACTCAAGCAATCCTCCTGCCTTCACCTCCTGAGTAGCTGGGACCACAGATAAATACCACCATGCCTGGCTAATTTTTAAAACTTTTTTGTAGAAGCGGTGTCTTCCTACATTGCCAGGGTCTTGAACTCCTGGGCTCAAGCATTCTTCCTGCCTCATCTTCCCAAAGTGCTGGGATTATAGGCCTGAGCCACTGTGCCTACCCCCAGTTGTATTCTTAAAGACTCATGAGTTTCTTATATTCTAAGAAACTATTCTCTCTTATTCCTTTGAGTAGTCTCTACAGCTTGGTCTGTGCATTCTCTCCTTGTGGAATTCTTGTTACATGAACATTGGAACTTCTAGATCTGCTGCTGTGTCTCTTATTTTTTCTTCCATGCTTTCTGTCTGTCCTTTTGATGAACTACTTTCTGAAAGAATTCCTCAACCCAGTCTTCCTTTTTTAATTTATTTTTCACTTGCGTCCATTCTGCTATTTGGCCCACCTGTTGAATTTTTATTTTGACAGTCCAGCCTTTTAATTTCTGGTATATCTAGCTGATTCTTTTTTCTTTTTTCTTGGGCATAATGTTCTCATATATCTCCCATGGAATAGAAATTATGTGTATATAGCTCTGGATTGCCTGTTCTGTTTGTCTGTCCTCCAGTGTAAGGTCTTCAGTTTCCTCAGCGTAGCAACTCTCTCTCTTTAGCATTCCTCAAATGTTTGTGGATTCTTAGCTGAAAGCTCATTTATTTTTTAATTTAGTTTTTGAGACCAAGTTTCACTCCATCGCCCAGGCTGGAGTGCAGTGGTGTGATCTTGGCTCACTGCAACCTCTGCCTACTGGGTTCAAGCGATTCTCCTGCCTCAGCCTCCTAGTAGCTGGGATTACAGGTGCCCACCACCACACCCAGCTAATTTTTGTATTTTTAGTAGAGATGGGGTTTCACCATGTTGGCCAGACTGGTCTGGAACTCCTTACGTCAAGTGATCCACTCGTCTCCGCCTCCCAAAGTGCTGGGATGACAGGTGTGAGCCACCATGCCCGGCCCCATTTTTATTTTTGACATTCTCTTTTAGTCTGATCAAGAATGCTCTTTTCCTGCTACTTGCTGGTGGGCAAGCAGTGGGAAGTCCTGCTTGGCTAAGTGTATCACAGACGGCTCTTCCCCAGTGAAGAGGGCAAGACCTGGGGAAACCTGCCAGGTCGGTGTCCCAGCGACTGATCTAGGCTTCGAGGCTCCCTGGTCTTCTTGGGTGTTGGCCGCCCCTCTTGCGACTGCTGAAGTTCTCAGACCCCGAGGCCCACACCTGCTGCCTGACCTGAGCATTCACAGTGAGGATGCAGACACAGATGCCGCTGACTTACTCCTGTTGCAGGGGACTGTGTGCCCGCTGGCCGCCTCACCTGAGCATCACAGTGAGGACGCAGACACAGATGCCGCTGACTTACTCCCGTTGCAGGGGACAGCATGCCCGCCGGCCACCTCACCTGAGCATTCACAGTGAGGACGCAAACACACGCTGTTGACTTACTCCCGTTGCAGGGGACAGCATGCCCGCTGGCCACCTCACCTGAGTATACACAGTGAGGACGCAAACACACGCCGCTAACTTACTCCCGTTGCAGGGGACAGCGTGCCCGCCGGCCACCTCACCTGAGTATACACAGTGAGGACGCAAACACACGCTGTTGACTTACTCCCGTTGCAGGGGACAGCGTGCCCGCCAGCCACCTCACATGAGTATACACAGTGAGGACGCAAACACACGCCGCTGACTTACTCCCGTTGCAGGGGACAGCGTGCCCGCTGGCCGCCTCACCTGAGTATACACAGTGAGGACGCAAACACACGCCGCTGACTTACTCCTGTTGCAGGCGACAGCATGCCTGCCGGCAGTGGACCCAGGGGTCCATCTCGGTCCTGTATCTGCCACCATCATGTCTTTTATTTCTGGGAAGCATTTTTGGGCAGTGATTTTCTTTAATCCTTCCTACTAGGAAGTGCTCAAGCTTCTAGTCTATCACTTTTCTTGCCTGGATATGAGTTTTCTTTTTACTATTTCGGGGGCTCTGGGGTAGGAATGAGTTGCAGCGTGTGCTGCGTGTGCCATCTTGTAGTGGAAATGCCAAAGAACTATTTGGGAATGTTGGAGCACAGCTTGGCAGAGTGCTGGGGAAGTCGCCACCCTTTCCTCGTCCTTCCTGACCCTCACACCTAGAGCTGGCTGATCGCCTTATCAGACCGGGCTGTGAAGCAGTCAAGAAGGCCGACGAGCAGGACTTCAGGAGCTGTGAGAAGGAAGGAGCTTGGATGGAACAGGCAGATTTGCTGTTAGCGGATGGGGGAGGAGGAGGAGGAGGAAGGCAGTACCTCCTGCCCCTACTCTAGGGATGATTCAGAGTTGATCTCTTTTTCCCATTCATTTGTTCTTTTTTATAGATATTTACTCTGCGTTTTCTATATCCTAGGCCCTGTGCTAGGGCACCAAAGGCACAAAGATAAGAAATACACACTCTCTGTCTTCAGAGAGTTCAACATTTTTTGTATGGAGAAGAAAGACACTAAAGAAAGATTAAGCGTAACATAGATGCAACGAGACTGGTGTGTGCTGTGCAAGGTACAGCAGGATCTCAGAAGAGGAACTGACAGGCTGAAGCATGGGCTGAGGGTCGGGGTAATGGACAAATTCACTTTCAATCTCAGTGTTAAAAGAATGAGTGGGATCTTACCAGGGTGACAGTAAACGGGGAGAAGGAAGAGGGAGTCTCATGAGTCTCACGGAGTTTGGAGGCAGCAGAGGGAGATAAGTCTGCATAGGTAGATAGGGTCGAGTTTATATGCCTTGCTAGAGAATTTAGTCTTTATTTTGTGGACAGTGAAAGATTTTAAGTAGGGAGCGGCATGATCTCACTTATATTTTGTAAAAGTCTAGTGGATTATAGAGGTACAAGAGACTGGATATTAGGAGTATGTTCTGGATTAGAAAAGATGAGACCCTTATAAGGCAGTGGCCATGCGGTCACAGTTGCATGTGGAAGCTGGTCACTTGTCGCTGGCAAAGGAGGGTGTTATGCGTGGCAGGAGAATGACAGAACTCAATTTTATTTGGTAGAAACCAGGGTGGGGATTTGTTAATAACCTACGTGTGAGATCTAATTCTAACACTCTTGGAAGAGAACAGAGCAAATCTTCACAGCACTGCTCTTGGCAGCAGTTTCCTGGAGATGACACCGAAGTCCTCGGCAACAAAAGAAAAAACAGATAAACTAGACTTCATGAAAAATTGTGCATCAGAAGACACTTATCAGCAGGGTAAAATGGCAACACGCAGAATGGGAAAAATATTTCTAAATCATTTATCTGATGAGGGAGTAATACCTAGACTGTATAAATAATTGCTAAAAATCAACAACAAAAAGCCAAAGAACTCAATTAAAAATGAGCCAAGGACTTGAATAAGCATTTCTCCAAAGAAGATACATCAATGAGCAGTAAACAGGAAAAGATGCCCCGTGAGGGCGTGAGGCGATGCTGCACTGTGGGTCTTACTTGGTTTCTCCAGTGGGCGGTTTAGTTTGATGTAGTCCCACTTGTTTATTTCGCTCTTGCTGCCTGTGCTTTTGGTGGGCTCTTCACTTTTCAACATGTTTCCAAAGAGGTAGTTTAAAAATTTTGAAGGAACTTTATAATCACTGTTACCATCACATTCCCTTAAAATGAGAAAATCCAACATTCTATGAATAGATTTCAGTGCTCCAAACATTCATTATCATGTAGGGTTGCTGCAAACACAAGAGGATTTACTTTTCTTTTAGTTCATTTCACAGTCTCTGTTTGCAATAATTTTCTGTAGGTTAATACAAAATATGTGTTATTAGGTAACACTAAAAAGCCGAGATGGTGGCTCATGCCTGTAATCCTAGCACTTTGGGAGGCTGAGGCAGGTGGATAGCTTGAGCTCAGGAGTTTGAGACCAGCCTGGGCAACATGGTGAAACCCTGTCTCTAACGAAAATACAAAAAGTGAGCCGGGCGTGGTGGTATGTGCGTGTGGTTCTAGTTACTTGGGAGGCTGAAGTGGGAGGATTGCTTGAGCTCCAGAAGTGGAGGATGCAGTGAGCTGAAATTGCACCACTGCACTCTAGCCTGGGCGAGAGCGCAGACTCATCTCAGAAAAAACAAAAAAGTAACACTAAAAAGAGCAGAAGAGGAGACAGCTTCTTGTTTTCAGTGCTTGACTAGAATTAATTTTTTCAAGAGGTACTAAAAGTTTGAGAAAAGCCCAGACTTATTTTTAGCCTCCTTTCTGGTGGATTTTCTTCCCTTATGTTTACGTGGTAGAACCATCTGGAAATGATAGAACTAGCTATTTGTGTTGAGGGGCAGGAGATGGCAGGTGAGTTACTACCCTCTGCATTGCTTCAGTTTCTCTGATTTACTGCCTTGCTGTCTATAAATTGTAGAAGTCATGGGAAAAGTTGCGTTCTGAAATCTTCGCCTGTACATTTGAAATATGAAGTTCATGAGCCTTGATTCGAACATAGCTCATTCTTCCAACTAGCCTTCTGGCAAATGCTTACATGCTTAATGTAGCATTGAAGGAAAGATTTTTTTCTTTAGTATCTTTATGTTTCATATCCTCCTGGCCTAAGCATGTCCGTGAAAGTGAATGTTTTTAGTCATCAGTTAATATTTCCCAACAAAGAATGGAAGATTGTGACATTCTCTTGAAAACTGTGAAACTCTTGAACTAAAATTTCTAACCTCTTGTAAACGTGAGAAAGGCTTGGCAGGTCTCATGGGGCAGTGAAAAAAGAACTCCACCCGGGAATGGACAGGCTGCCGAGCTCGATGGCGTCAGTGTGCTCTTTCTGGGTCTCCTCCTTTCCCAGTGTGAGTGCCGTCCCTGGGTATCTGAGTTTCCCAGTGTGAGTGCCATCCCTGGTGATCTGTTTCCCAGTGTGAGTGCCGTCCCTGGTGATCTGTTTCCCAGTGTGAGTGCCGTCCCTGGGGATCTGAGTTTCCCAGTGTGAGTGCCGTCCCTGGGGATCTGTTTCCCAGTGTGAGTGCCGTCCCTG
>PVKV010034914.1:0-17191 GCA_004027835.1 Alouatta palliata | reverse complement strand
CTTGAGAATAATGTAGGGGAAACTGCCTCCATGACCCAATTACCTCCCTCTGTCGACACATGGGGATTACAGTTTGAGTTGAGATTTGGGTGGGGACACAGCCAGACCATATCACAGAGTACATACTCTTCTGTGCCTGGCTTCTTTCACAGAGCCGGCATACACGGTCCTAGGATTTGATTGTCTAGGTAGTTGAACAGCCTCTCTTAGAGTAACCTGCAGGATTGAGGTACGGGAGGGTATAGAACGCCTTCCCCAAGATTGTCTGGGGCTGGCCCTCGCCAGGGCATCTGCGCTGCCCAACACAGACCGGCTAGCCTGGGGTGGAATCTGGACGTTGGTAAGCTGTGCTTTTGGCACCCTCTGCCTTCTTCTGCTTTCCTGTCTTACTACTCTTTGTATGCCTAACCCTCAATCCTCAGCCATTCATATTTTGACCGTACAGAGGCCCATGGTGCCAGTTCTCTTTGTTCTCACATTACCCCCTGTCCATTGAAGCTCCTCAGCCCCTCTACTTGAACATACCCTCAGTCTTATTCTGTATCTCCTCAGATTATGTCACATTGACAGACTTGGACCTCGGAGATACTTAGACACCTTTCCTTTTCCTCCTCATATACTTTTCTTACAGGTATGGAACTGAGCACCAGAAAGGAAGGTAACATACCCAAAATCTCACAGATGGGAACGTAGGGGTAGAAGGTGTGGATCAAGGGTTTGTATGCAGCCTTTAATCTCTAGGCGCTGGTCTCTGTTACCTTGGGTCTGTCTCTTCTGCCTCTCCTTCCCTGTTTCTGTGCTACTTGTTTCCTGCTCTAGTAGCATTCCTGCTTGCCAGATGCCACAGGGGAGGGAGAATTTTACGAGTCCCTGGGCTTGCTGGTAAGAACCCCCACCTGCACGGGGACCCTTCCTCTCTTTCCCACAGTGATTGGTTGTCATCCTCCTGGCAGAGGCAGGGCCAGCCATTGAGACTAGAGCAAGGCTCAGGTTGGGTGGCATGAAATTGTGATCCATTTCTGTTTGGTGTGTGGCAGTTTGGAGATCCCATTTTTTTTTTTGAACATCATTCCCCTGCCTCCTTCCATAATTCCTTTGGTCAGCCTCTAAATTCAGTGACCATCAGGGTTGAAAAAGGCAGTATGGGGCCTTGAAAGGAGCTCTGTCCTAGGAGTTGGGAGACCTGCCACCAATGAACTGTGTGAACTTGTCCCTCTGGACCTCAGTTTCATCATCTGTAAAATGAAAGTTGAATAAGGTGGTCTTCAGGGTCCCTCCCTGGGATACATTTTATGCTGCTGCTTGGTTTAAACCAGTGAGTCACAAATGAAAGGTTCCAGTTGTGGCAGTGTAATTAGGCTTAGCAGATGGGTGAGATGAGGAGGAGATGTTCTTGCCCATAGGATTATCCTTTCCCGTCCATTTCATTGTGCCTCCCTGGTGTTTTCAGAAAACAAATGACAACCCTTGTTTTTCTCTGTGTTCCCATTCAAACCTATAATCTTCTTGTATCTTCATGAATTTGTATTTACTGTTAGACAGCCATGATGCAGAATTCACTTTACAGTGTGTGGTTTTCTCTGTGCCATGATGATTGTGATGGCGGGTGCAGCCAGTCACGGCTGGCCCCGGAGAGAGGGCTGTGTGTGTCAGATTTAGTGTGCTGGAGCTCCAGTTTTGTTTTGTTTTTAAATCCCCTGTCTCCGTTTTGCTGATACCAGTTAAAACCAAAGATTGTGAAGAGAGACAGAGACAGGTTTATGCCCTCTCAGTTTCAGACATTGGTGATATAGGTGTTGGGTAAGGGCCCGCTCTCTTTTATCATTTGCTTAAAGCATTGCACTTTGGAAGGGCAGAAATTGGCCTTGTTGAACATCAGCTCCCTCTGCAAGAGAAAGAAATACTGAATACTGTTACATTATTGACTGATATCTTTCTAATGAGTACTGAAAGCCATTTTGATGCCAGGATCTTCATTTCACCTTCAGATAAAATGTTTCATCTTTCTTTCTCTGAAAAACACTGAGTATGTTAAGAATAATTAAAGGAAAGGCAGTAGTTAGTTCTGGATCCTGCTGTTGCTGCCTTGGCCTCTCCTTTCTCCTCTTCCCCTCCCCTCCCTCTGTATTAGTGTAGAAATGTGTCAGAAATTTCATACTTCTTCCATTAGTTTCTACTTTGACCCTCCCCAGTAAGTTAAATAAGAGTGGAATTGTTAATCCTATTTTACAAGAGAAATCCTTTTATTTAGTTATTTTTTAAATTTTAAGTTCAGGGGTACATGTGCAGGATGTGCAGATTTGTTAGCATAGGTTGAGCGTGTGCCATGGTGATTTTCTGCACAGATTGTCCCATCACCTAGGTATTAAGCCCAGCATCTATTAGCTGTTCTTGCTGATGCTCTCCGTCCTCCCCGACCACCCATCGACAGGCCCTAGTGTGTGTCATTCCCTCCCGTGTGTCTGAGTGTTCTCCTCATTCAGCTCCCACTTATAAGTGAGAACATGTGGTATTTGGTTTTCTGTTCCTGCATTAGTTTGCTGAGAATAATGACCTCTAGCTCCACCCATGTTCCTTCAAAGGACATTATGCTGTTCTTTTTTATGGCTGCACAGTATTCCATGATGTATAGAAGAGAAATCTGAAATGTGGCAAGGTTAAGTGACTTGCCCATGGTCACTTAGCTAGTTTATGAACAAATTGGGTAAGAATCCAGGACTCTTGAACACTAGTGATTTGTTAATTTTCCAACACTATTCCATCTCCAGTCGTCACCCATACACACCTGCCATTAGGAAGGTCTTTGCCATTTCTCTCTCTGGCCACCTTCTGAAAGCACAGGTCAGAAGCCAGTTCCTTAGCTGGTGGGATGAGTGGTTAAACAGCAGGGCATAGGAGGTAGAGGTGGGAGAACGGCAGCACAAAGTCCAGACTTATTTATTTCAGAGAGTCAGGAAAGTGAACAGTCAGCATTCCCTTTTCCTTGGCAAATGGATTGAATTTCTTGTGGCGAGTGTTAGCTGCAAAGCAGTGTTAATCTGCTTCAGTAGACCCATCGTCTGATTGATGTGCATGGGAGACAGGATTGTCCGTGGTGCAGACCTCTTTGTGTAGGGCACACCATCTTTATGCATGATTGAGCCCTGGTGTGCTAAATGCCTCACACGGGGATCTTACCCACATTTGTCAGTTGCCTCCCTTGAAAGTATTGAGCTTTTTGAAGGTAATATAGCATCATGGTTAAGACAGAACTAATCTCTCTCTGCCTAAATTTGAGTCCTGGCTGTGCCACTTACCAGCTGTTTGACCTTTGACATCTTAGTTCACCTGTGTGTGCTTGAGTTTGCTTATCTGTTCTAATTGGGGTTTGTGGGTTAAATGACTTAATAAATGTAAAGCACTGAGGAGAATACACAGTGTTGTGAGCAAAGCAGTTTTCTTCAATGCAGCCCTCCTTCCCTTCCCCCATGATGCACACTGTGTGTGTATGTGTGTGTGTGTGTGTGTGTGTGTGTGTGTGTGTATGTGTGTGACAGCTCTTGGAATCTGTATTTCTCGCCAGCCTGCTGAGCCCTCCAGGTAGCTGCTGTAACCTCATTCAAGTTTTACCTGTGGGGTCCATCTACATTTGACCTGTGTTTCTAATTGTGGTCCTCAGCAAGCTCCATTGTGGGGACAGCTGGGAGAAAGGAAACCAGAGAGTGTGCTCTGTGCACCCCCAGCCACACATGTTCTGGGTTCCCACACCCTAGAGACTGGGGACACTGCGAGTCACAGCTGAACCTTTTAGCAGGATGAAACTGTTGAGTGGCTGTCTCAGTTTGCTTGGACTGCTATGATAAAATCTCATAGATTTGGTAGCTTCAACAACAACAATTTATTTTCTCACTGTTCTGAAGGCTGAAAGTCTAAGAGCAGGGGGACAGCGTGGTTGAGTTCTGGCGAAAGTCCTCTTCCTTGCAGATAGCTGCCTTCCCACTGTGTGCGTGCATGGCCTTTCTTTGATGTGTGCAGCTGGTGGGGGTGGGGGGATATCAGTGAGGAAAATCTGTAACCTCAGCCTTGCATCCTCTTTGGCCCCATGCGTGATATTATTTGTAAGGCAGTGTCGGATCTCCTCATACGTGGAGAGGTACTAGTTCTCCATTTCCCTATCTTCTAGAGGTCTGAGATAGAGGGTGTGAAGGAAGAACAGTTTATGCTTACTCTGCCTTTCAAGCTCAGAACTGGGGGGTGTGTGTTGGCGGGAATACCAACATGATGATACAGAATGAAGGCCTGTCTTGTCACCTGTGTCACTGCAGCCACCCCACACACTTGTCACTGACACGCTTCACCTCACAGGACTTCAATTTGAAACCCAGTGAAACACAGTGCAAACTCTGTTACCACTTTCCTGTTAACCAACTCCAGGAGTGATGAACACTTTTCAGTTCCCTGGATGAAACATGCTGAGGAATGCCCACAGCTTGCTGAATGCACAGCTGGCAGACTGCTCTCTGCCGTACCCACTCGCTTCAGCACCCACTGGCTGAATTATGTGCTTACCAAGAGCCAGCTTGTTCCCAAACCCATTTGTTCAGCTGTAGCTGGTATTGTAGTTAAGTAATGTATTTAAGTATTGGATAAACTGATGAAATATAACTGCAGATGAAATGATTTTTTTCCTTTTTTTCGCCTATGAATACCAGTTAAAATCTGTGGAAAGACTTGCAAGTCCAAGTCACCAAAACACATTAGTGTCAAACTAGATGAACATTAAGATTGGGGGAAATCGTACTCTAAAATTTTATACTGTGATTACTCTGCAAGTATCTACATTTTTAGTCAACTTTAACAAACGTGAATAGGAAATTGTCAACCATGTGTTATGTTCTGGTCCATGTGAGAAGGGTGATGTGGACCTCTTAACCAGAGGGTCTTCTTTGGACCCTTACTCAAAGAGTCTCGCCCTATGTTAAAGAACGGGTGAATGAATGAAGATTTATGTGCATTATAGAAAAATAATAGATACGTAATTTGTATGATTTTTTTTTTTTTTTTTTTTTGCCGTGACTGTTTTGATTAACCTGGTTCCTGGACCTGGTTACATTGAAAATGAGGATTTCTACTGTTGTGATTCAGTTTAAGGTTGGTTTGGTTTCATTTTA
Source organism: Alouatta palliata (assembly GCA_004027835.1). Lineage (NCBI taxonomy): Eukaryota > Metazoa > Chordata > Mammalia > Primates > Atelidae > Alouatta > Alouatta palliata. The sequence continues at coordinate 12,041 of PVKV010034914.1, read as the reverse complement.
GTGGATTTAGAGAATTTTTATTTTGTGTATGGTAAAAACAATAAAACCAACAGTAGTGGGGCTTTTTAAACTGAAGTTTTAAAACAAATTAAGGTGGCCCATTCTGGATTTTAGTAGGTTCTTTGGTTCTTCTCATAGACTTGAAACATAGTGAGTGAGAAAGACCTGATATTTTCATTTTATAAATGAGGAAATGGAAGCCCTGAGAGGTAAAGCATGTTGGTGATAGTCATCTGGGGTGGCTGGAGTGAAGTGGGCAGAGCCACAGTGGAAGGGGGCCCCTTCTCTAGCCTCCCACTTTAGTTCTCTGTCTGGCCCCAGAGCTGCAGCTTTCCATGATAGGAGTGCTTCTTTGGGTTGACTTCTCTGGTGATGGTATTGACTTTTACTCTCTGCTTTGTGACAGGACCAACCTGGAGGCCTTGCAGAAGAAGCTGGAGGAGCTAGAGCTTGACGAGCAGCAGCGAAAGCGCCTTGAGGCCTTTCTTACCCAGAAGCAGAAGGTGGGAGAACTGAAGGATGATGACTTTGAGAAGATCAGTGAGCTGGGGGCTGGCAATGGCGGTGTGGTGTTCAAGGTTTCCCACAAGCCTTCTGGCCTGGTCATGGCCAGAAAGGTGAGTTTGCTTTGATTAACAGGTAATTGGATTATCTCTCAGGTATCTAGAGGCCTGGGGACCAGGGTAGAAGGAAGACTGACTTTCCTCAGTACCTTCTTGTGCTGTTTGAATTTCGAATGATTGTCATCTATGAGATTATGGATAAACACACTAATGACTGTGTTAGTGTATTAATCCCCATCCTGTCTGGAAAATAGTAAGTGACTCTTCTTTGGCCTTCCGTGTGCTATGGAAGGATGCCAGGGTGTCTGTTTATTGCTTATCATGTGCAGGAGAAGCTGTTTTCATTCACTTAGCCCCAGTGATACACAAAACATGGATTTCAAGTTGTTTCCCACTTGTGCCAGTAAATTCCCTTTATTTTCTTGCATTATAGCATCTGAACTCCCTACCATAGCATGTACTCGTTGAGCTGGACTTCCCTTTCCTGTCCGCCTTGGTCCTCTTTTGGAACACAGTCCCCTGCTCCAGAGAGATTGGGCTTTTTGATGTTTTTCTGCACACTGTGTTCACTCCCGCGCTCATATTTTTTTGTGCTGTTGTTCCTTCTGTCTTTTCAAACAGTGCCAATCTTCTAGATACACCTCTTATCTAGCTTTCGCCGGCTGCTCCAGCCCACACTGGTAACTGCTGCATCCAGGTTCTCTGACACTCACCATCTGTGGGATTTTTTTTAGAAGTTCAGCCTTACTGTGTAACTTTTTAATGTGGCTATCACTTGTCTCCCTAGCTGGAACAAGGGAAAATGTTAGAGTGACATAAGGTAGGACCTTAGACTTTGGCTCAGTCTCAACCACATCAGCTCCTGAGCTCAAGGAAGAATCTCTCGGGCAGCCTAGTTTAACATACCTGAGTTCCTCATACCCTTCTACTTCCACAACTCTTGAGTGTGAACCAAGTCCTCAAGGTCAGTTTCGCTTCATATCTGAGCTCCGAAGGTTCTTCTGGAGTAAGCCCTTCGTTAACTTTGTTCCTGTCTTGGCTTCCAGGAGCCGAGGCACAGCTGGGACAGCCCCCAGTGCCAATGCCTGCCTTAGAACAGTGACACTCAGTTCTTGGTCGAGCAGAAACGTTTGTTACAACTTAACTGTTTCTCCTTCCCCTATCTTTAGGAGCTTAAACATTTAACAAGACTACATATTTCGTTCCTCCCACCCTCCCTCCCTCTTTCTTTCATAAAATCTCTTTCTTTCACCTTTCTTTCTCTAGCTAATTCATCTGGAGATCAAACCCGCAATCCGGAACCAGATCATAAGGGAGCTGCAGGTTCTGCATGAGTGCAACTCTCCATACATCGTGGGCTTCTATGGTGCATTCTACAGCGATGGCGAGATCAGTATCTGCATGGAGCACATGGTATGTGACACCTTTTCAGCCTCTGGAGCAATGGCTGTAAGAGTTGGGTGGCTCTGGCCTAAGCTTTGGCCTAAGCTGCTCCTGGATCCATATTACTGTCTAGGGCATCTGAGAAGTCTGACTGTGGGGCTTGGAATATTCACAAGACGCTTTCTAGGTCTTTGCCTCTTGTTAAAGAAGTGGCAGTATTCCTAGTGGATGTACCTAGAGCATCTCCCCTAGTTTTTTGATTCAGATGACCCTAAGATGTGCTGTAAGTAAAATCTGGTAAATACAGTTTAAATCCATTTCTTGTGTACAGAGCTGTATGCTAGATTCAAGGCTCTGGGGTTATGAAGATGATATAATCTACTGTAAGGGCAGCCTGAAGGGTTCTTTGGGTTTCTGCATGATACATATTAGTGGAAGGAGAGGGCAACGAAGAGAGAGGGCATTCATGGGCTAATTAATTACATACATGTGAGCTGCCACTCATTTTACCACTATGTGCTTGGAGTCCCTCCTTCTCTTCCGATACAAGTCTTCCAACACACTGTCCAACTTAGGGAATTCTGCAGATGTTGGTCTTTGCTTTATTCTTCCTGGGCTGATGGCTCTGAGATGAGGGCTGACATGAGTCTGCATACATGGTGGCTGTTGTGCTTTCAGTCCAGTATTGTGTCTCTCGGCTCCTACCCCATTTTCTTCCTGACACCTCAGACCTGCCCTGACCTCTAGAACAGGGGCCCAATCTTTTTTTTTTTTTTTGAGACAGAGTCTTGCTGTCGCCCAGGCTGGAGTGCAGCGTCTCGATCTTGGCTCACCGCAACCTCTGCCTCCCGGGTTCCAGTGATTCTCCTGTCTCAGCCTCCCAGTAGCTGGGACTACAGGTGCCTGTCACCGTGCCCAGCTAAGTTTTGTATTTTTAGTAGAGATGGGGTTTCACCATATTGGGCAGGCTAATCTCGAATTCCTGACCTCATGACCTGCCTGCCTTGGCCTCCCAAAGTGCTGGGATTACAGGTGTGAGCCACCACAGCCTGACCAGGTCTTCCCCATCCTGACCACCCTCATTCAGTCATTCAACACATACCACCTAATAGGTACCAGATGCTGTTTGGCCCTTGAAAGATTTTCTCCCCCAGTCTCAGGGTCCCCAGGATAACTCCAGAGATAGCATCTGATTTGGAGACTTGTGCAGGAACATCTCACTATTTCCAGAGAGCCAAATCCATGGGGGTGAAAAACTGATCTGCAGTCACTGAGAATGGGCCAAGAGAATGGGAAACTAGCCCTCGTCATTTCCAGTGTCATCTCCTGAAGGAGGAGGATGGCTTGAAGGAAGGGGAGGACGTGGCAAGGGCACAAGGGATGTGATCAATATCTGTAAGTTCAAAGTGAATAAAGAATTCCGGAATTAGGATTCCTCCTGGCATCTCAAAAAAGGTCAATGTAAATGAAGAAGCTTCCTAATATCTCAAAGGGAGGTCAATGTAAGAAAAATAAAAAGATTGGCCGGGCACGGTGGTTCACACCTATAATCCAGCACTTTGGGAAGCTGAGGCAGGCGGACCACTAGGTCAGGAGACCAGCCTGGCCAACATGGTGAAACCCCATCTCTACTAACAGCACAAAATAATTAGCCATGCGTGGTGGTGCTGCCTGTAATCCCAGCTATTTGGGAGGCTGAGGCAGGAGAATCGCTTGAACCTAGGAGGCGGAGGTCACAGTGAGCCAAGATCACACCATTGCACTCCAGCCTGGGTGACAGCGCGAGACTTTGTCTCAAACAAACCAAAATAAATAAATAAATAAAAAGACTGTCCTATTCATATGGCAGGACATACAGGCTGAAAAAGGAAGGTTCCAGCAGGGTCTGAATGAACAGATAGGCCGCTGCCTGTCAATGTTTGGGGCCTAATGTAATCTCGGAAGCGAGTGTTCTGCAGTTAAGTCACACTCAGCCGACACATGTCTCCTGGTTCCCCTGTTACAGAAAGAATTCCGGATACAGAATGTGGAGATAAGAAATAATTTTTCATGGTTCATAAGGAAGCAGGATGAGATGATGCATGCCTGGTGCTCAGAAGCTACATTGATACTGATACCTTTCATTTGAGAAAGTACCAGAATAAACCCATTCAGTATGGGAACAGCTCTGGAGGGCAGATGTCTCCATCCCCTGGCAGCTCATTTGTGAAGATGAACCTGTGTTGCCCAGGCTCGTCTCCTGGGCTCAGGCAGTCCACCCACCTCAGCCTCCCAGGGTTATGATTATAGCCATGAGCCACCATGCACAGCCCCCAGGAGGGTTCTTCTAAAGTTTATTAAGACTGGGCAGGCTGTGGGCGTGTTGGACTTTCTGCTTTGCTTCACCTTCAGCATTTCAAAGGTATTGTCAAGTAGAGAGACCTCCGTTTGATAACCGTATCCAAGCTTCTGAAGGCCTTTGGTCCTCTCTTTGTCACAGTATTTGGATGAGTTCTGTGTCATGAATATTATTTTCCCAACACTTTATTATGAAAATTTTCACCGGCCGGACATGATGGCTCACACCAGTAATCCCAGCACTTTGGGAAGCTGAGGTAGGCAAATCACCTGAGGTCAAGAGTTTGAGTCCAGCCTGGCCAACATGGTAAAATCTTGTTTCTACTAAAAATTACAAAATGGCTGGGCACAGTGGCTCATACCTGTAATCCCAGCACTTTGGGAGGCCAAGGCGGACGGATCACCTGAGATTGGGAGTTTGAGACCAGCCTGACCAACATGAAGAAACCCCATTTCTACTAAAAATACAAAATTAGCCGGGTGTGGTGTTGCACGCCTGTAATCCTAGCTACTTGGGGGGCTGAGGCAGGAGAATTGCTTGAACCCGGAAGGCAGAGGTTGTGGTATGAAGACTTCTGTGACCCAAAGTGTGGAGAGATTTTCTCTACGCTCCAAGCAGCAGACACTACCTAGGTGTCCTCCTGTTCAATTCCGACACTGTCTACTGGGAGATCATGTCACATCCCATTGGTTAAAGATTAAAAAATTTAGATGGGCATGGTGGTGGACACCTGTAATCCCAGCTACTCAAGAGGCTGAGGTAGGAGAATCGCTTGAATCCAGGAGGCAGAGGTTGCAGTGAGCTGAGATAACGCCATTACACTCCAGCATGAGTGACAAGAGTGAAACTGTCTCAAAAAAAAAAAATTTTTTTTTTTTGTTAAGCATACGGGAAAACTTGAAGGGAGTAAACCTTCCACCTGGATTCTACAACTTACATTTTGATATATTTGGTTTACCACATATCCTTTGTGCCAGTCAGTTTTGGGGGGATGTGTGGGGTTTGGTTTTTATTTTTTGAGACAGGGTCTTGCTCTGTTGCCCAGGCTGGAGTACAATGGAAGAATCTTGGCTCACTGCAGCCTCTGCCTCCTGGGCCCAAGTGTTCCTCCCACCTCAGCCTCTCGAATAGCTGGGACTACAGGCACACGCCACCATGCCAGCTGATTTTTTTTTTTAATTTCACCACTATATAAAGAAGGATGATTTTTGTATTTTTAATAGAAATGGGGTTTCACCATGTTGCCCATGCTGGTCTTGAACTCTTGGGCTCAAGCAATCCACCTGTTTCGGCCTCTCAAAGTGCTGGGATTATAGGCGTGAGCCACCACACTTGGCTCTGGGAATGTGTTTTAAAGTAAATTTGCATCATCAGCATTGGTCAAGCCCCATCTTCTAGAGCACTCAGCCAGGGGCTGATCTTTCCTAGAAACAAGCTCTGTGTGCACTGCCCAGTCTGAATTTTGAAACCCAAGCAGGGAAATCAGTGCTCCCTGATTAGAACAGGAATGCTTTTGTCCTTGTGGAAGTAGATTCCTGCTCAGGTGGTAGCTGAGCAACCAGAGAATTGGGGATCCAGAGTTGATGATTCTTGTTCAGGAATAAAAGCTTTTGAGCAGTTATTTTCATAAAGCATTTGTCTCTTCCATAGAAAACCTTCACAAAAGCACCATTGACTTAGTTAATAATTGGCTTCTAAAAATAAGCACAATTTCAGCAGCTTAAGGCAAGGACTTGGCAACAGTGAATTAGAATTAGCAAGTTGTAGGGTTAGTTGCAGGTGCAACGCTGGGCAATTCTGACTGGCTTATGCCCCTTACATTTTGTAATTCCATTGTTCACACTGTAACTCTGCTTGTAGTTCTGTGGAGGTTAGAGGGAAATGAGCCAATCTTTCTTCCTTGTTTTTAAATTAATTAATCAATTACTTTTAGAGATAGGGTCTTGCTCTGTTGCCCAAGCTGGAGTGTAGTGGCATGATCATAAGTCACTGTAACTTTGACTTCACGGGCTCAAGCAGTCCTGCCTTAGCCTCCCAAGTAGCAGCTAGGTTAGCAGATGTGCATCCCCATGTCCAGCTAATTTTTATTTCCTTATTTTTTGTAGAGATAGAGTCTCACTCTCATGTGGACCAGCCTGGTCTTGAACTCCTGACCTCAATTAAACCTCCTGCCTTGGCTCCCAAAGCTTTGGGATTACAGGCGTAAGCCACTGTACCTGGTCTTTTTTTCCTTTTTAATAGAGATATTTCTCTTACCAACCTCCAGGGGAAGGGTAAACCAAGGCAGTTATCTGGGCTGCCCTCTGTCAGTAGGCTGCATTTGGGGTCATTTGAGAGAGAGGCTGGCTGGGCACTGTGACTCACACCTGTAATCCCAGTACTTTTGGAGGACAAGGCAGGAGAATTGCTTGAGACTCTGCATCTACAAAAAAATTAAAAATAAGTGGGTAGGGTGGCACATGCCTGTTGTCCAACTACACAGAGGCTGAGGCAGGAGAATCACTTCCTCCTCTGAGCGCTGGTAGCATTGTCTGTTCTCTTCATTCAGCTGTTTGTTCCCTGCCTTGTTTCAGAAGAGTTAAAGTGCCTTACTCTTACGAATATGTTCTCTCTCTAAGCAGAGTGTTCTATCTTTATCTTAAAGATTTTTTTTTATCCTAGTTCTTACATATACAGAGGCGTTTGATAAATGATAGAGGATTATGATAACTGCTCATCGTAGATGGGATACTTTAGAAAATTTGTTTGAGTTTTCAGGAATTAGGTCTACCTCTGAGGGTAATTTTAAGTTGCAGGTGGTAACTGACTACACCTGAAGCCATGGGGGAAATGAACTCATTTCTCCCCTGATACATCAGGATCCCTGAGTGAAGGATTTCTTCAAATTGCGGGTTAAAATGTAGACTCCCTGAATGTGGGGAGTCCCTGGTGTGTTAGCCCTGCAGAGTCTGGCTTCACACCATGCTTGTATCCTCTCTTGTGCTCTCTTTCCACTTCTGCCTGGCACCCCATCCATGTCATCTCATCTCCTCATCAGTCTCTCTGCCTCTAAAATCTTCTCTCTCTCCCTCAGCTGCTGTGATTCTCACGTTTAAACACCCAGGTTGGATTCCTTTACTTCTGCCTCCATAAACTCAAGTCCTGGTTCCTAGGTGGGGTTCTGGTCACAGCTGGCCATTTCCAGCCTGATCTATCACTGCATCTCTTTGTGAAATGACCACATCACCCCAGGAGTACTCAGCAATGTCATGCGTCTCTGCTTTGATCTTATTGCAGTACCCTGTTCTTTTCTCCCTTTTCTCCTCCCCTTTTCCAGGTGTAGAAATCATACTCATCCTTTGAGTAATATTCAGCTCAAATGCCATCTTTTTTTTTTAAATGGAGTTTCACTCCCGTTGCCCAGGCTGGAGTGCAATGGCGCAATCTCGGTTCACCGCAACCTCTGCCTCCCGGGTTCAAGTGATTCTCCTGCCTCACCCTGCCGAATAGCTGGGATTACAGGCATGCGCCACCACACCTGGCTAATTTTATATTTTTAGTAGAGCCAAGGTTTCTTCATGTTGGTCAGGCTGGTCTTGAATGCCTGACCTCAGGTGATCCGCCTCCCAAAGTGTTGGGATTGCAGGCGTGAGCCACTGCACCTGTCCTCAAATGCCATCTTTTAAGTAAAGTCAGAATTACTTCTCTCTTCTTCTGCATGTCTGTATCACTTTCTTAAGCATTTCTGGTTTTGTTGTAATGTTGGGAAAAACTCTTAGACGGTGTTTTTCCTTTACTCTTACACCGCAACAATCAACACAGAAGACTTCTGTCACCAAAAGCGTGGAGGGATTTTCTCTACACTCCAAGAAGCGGACACCAGCTGGGTGTCCTCCTGTTCAGTTCTGACGCTATCTACCTGGAGATCATGTCAGATCCCATGGGTTCAGGCTTCAGTTCCCAAGACTCCATCACCACCAGTTGCAAGTCTGGGTCTCCAACGTCTGACTGACTGGCTTTAAGTTGGGACTGCCATGATCCCATCTTTGGGTTTAGTTAATTTGCTGGATTGGCACACAGAACTCAGGGAAGCAATGTTACTGGTTCATTATAAAGGACAATGCAAGGGATACAAATGAAGAGACACATAGGACGAGGTACGGGATTGGGGCGCAAAGCTTCCATGCCTTCCCTGGGTACACCAACCTCCAGGAACCTCCATGTGTTCAGCTATCCTGAAGTTCTCTGAACTCAGCCTTCTGGTTTTTATGGCAGCTTCATGAGGCCAGCAGTCCTTCCCCCAGTGTATAGGGAGGGATCCTCTTAGGGGAAGATCTTGAGATCAATAATCAAAAAGGTGAATCACTTGAACCTGGGAGGCAGAGGTTGCAATGAGCCAAGATCACGCCACTGCACTCCAGCCTGAGCAACAGAATGAGACTCTGTCTCAAGAAAAAAAAGAAAAAAATAAGAAAACTAACATATATATATATATATATATATACACACACACACACACACACACACACACACACACACACACATATATATAATGCCACAGTTATATTTTATTGAGAGTCGTTCATTTCCCCTATTAGTAAATGTATTGAGGGCAGGAACCAGCTGTTTTTCATGTATATGACTCCCATAGAAGCTAACACAGTCTGTGGTACTTTGTAGGATTTGTGAATTATTGCTTTCTATGACATTTTTCTTTGGATTGATAATTATGATGTGTTACCATAATATCAAATGTACCTTGTGATAGTGATAAAATGGCCAGCATTTGTTGAGCACTTATTATGTGCCATATGTTGTTCTCAGTACTGTATACCTATTAGCTTATTTAATCCTTATAATAACCTTGTGGTTATTATAATAGCCTAGTGATTATCCTCATTTTGCAGGTTCAGTTACTTGGTCAGGTTCACCTAGAGAGTAAGCGATAGAGTTGGAATTCAGATTTATAGTTTGCTTCTGGAGCCTGTGCCCCAAACTACTATATTGTCATTTCCTTCAAAGGCCTTTTTGTGACTACTGAATTAGTAATTTAATGATATTCATGGGATTAGAGTTGCTATTTGACACCTCCCATGGTGATTTGCATTCATATCATATTTGATGTCTGAAATAAACCAATGGGTGCTTACCCTTAACCTTCAAGGAGGATTTGCCTGAGATTCACTTTCTTCATGAGGTTTAAAGATTCACTTTTGGCCAGGTGCAGTGGCTCACGCCTGTAATGTCAGCACTTTGGGAGGCTGAGGTGGGTGGATCATGAGGTTAGAAGTTCAAGATGAGCCTGGCCAAGATGGCAAAACCCCGTCTCTATTAAAAGTACAAGAATTAGCTGGGTGTGGTGGCGGGTGCCTGTAATCCCAGCTGCTCAGGAGGCTGAGGCAGGAGAATCGCTTAAACCCGGGTGGCAGAGATTGCAGTGAGCGGAGATCTACCACTGCACTCTGGCCTGGGCGACAGTGAGACTCTGTCTCAAAGGAAAGAAACATTGTAACTAACTGGTCTGGTATTCTTGTTCTTAGGATGGGGGTTCCCTGGATCAAGTTCTGAAGAAAGCTGGAAGAATTCCTGAACAAATTTTAGGAAAAGTTAGCATTGCTGTAAGTATGTTATGAAGTTTTTCTTCTAAGTTTCTCATTGATAAGTTAATGAGTTGCTGGGAAATGGACAGAGGAGGAAGATGGGAAGGCAATGAGGGGAAAGTTTACAAGAAAATTGGCATTCTCTCACTAGACTGTTCCCTGTCTGGAGTCTAGCTATACTCTCGCATTAGAATGAGAATAGTGACTTTCTTTGAATTAAAATCTGTGTGTCTTGAAGAACAGGGATGAGGTATCGTGGCTTGCACCTGTAATCCCAGCACTTCGTGAGGCCAAGACCTCAAGGATTGCTTGAGCCCAGGAGTTGGAGACCAGCCTGGGAAGCATAGTAAGACCTCATCTCTACAAAACATACATAAATTAGCTGGTCATGTGGTGCACGCCTCTGGTCCCAGCTCCTTGGGAAGCTAAGGCGGGAGGATCGCCTGAGCCTGAGTGTTCAAGGCTGCAGTGAGCTGTGATGGAGCCACTGCACTTCAGCCTGGGTGACAAGAGTGGGACCCTGTCTCAAAGTAAATAAATAAATAAAAATAAAAGTAGGACAAGGCATCCAAGAAAATTCCCATTTGTTTGTGGTATTAGAAAGTTTCTTTTTCAGAGTGCAGATTTAGAGAAACATGAATTCAAGTTGTTTAAAGTTGTAATAATAGTTTTACTTAAAAATAATACTCTAGGGCCGGGCGCAGTGGCTCATTCCTGTAATCCCAGCACATTGGTAGGCTGAGGCGGGCAGGTCACCTGAGTTTAGGAGTTTGAGAGCAGCTTGGCCAACATGGTGAAACCCTGTCTCTACTAAAAATACAAAGATTAGTTGAGTGTGGTGGCAGGTACCTGTAATCCCAGGTACTCAGGAGGCTGAGGCAGGGAGAAGTACTCAAACCTGGGAGGCAGAGGTTGCAGTAAGCTGAGATCCCGCCAGTGCACTCCAGCCAGGGTGACAGAGCGAGACTGTGTCTCAAAAAAAAAAAAAAACTCCAAGTCCAGGTGCGGTGTCTGACACTTGTAATCCCAGCACTTTGGGAGGTTGAGTTGGAAGGATTGTTTGAGTCCAGAAGTTCAATACCAGCCTGGGCAACATGATGAAACCTCACTTCTACAAAAAAATAAAAATAGCTGGGCATGGTGGTGCACACCTGTAGTCCCAGCTACTTGGGAAGCTGAGTTGAGAGGATTGCATCAGCCCAGGAGATAGAGGCTGCAGTGAGCCATGACCCATGATTGTGCCATTGCACTTTAGTCTGGGCGACACAGCAAGACCCTGTCTCAAAACAAAATGAAACAGCTGTATATACCATGTAAAAAGATGGTTGCTTGATAAGGCAGGTTAACAAAAAATGAAATGAAAGATTAAAAAACAAGGGGCCAGGTGAGGTGGCTCATGCCTGTAACCCCAGCATTTTGGGAGGCACGTGAGATTGGGAGTTCGAGACCAGTCTGACCAACATGGAGAAACCCTGTCTCTACTAAAAATACAAAATTGGCTAGGTATGGTGGTGCATGCCTGTAATCCCAGCTCCTCGAGAGGGTGAGGCAGGAGAGTTGCTGGAACCTGGCAGGCAGAGGTTGCGGTGAGCCAAGATTGCACCATTGCACTCCAGACTGGGAAATAGGAATGAAACTCCGTCTCAGAAAAAATTAGGGAGGAAGGCAACTTTGTGATGATGATAAATGAAATATTTTCTAGAGTATTTAAAATAGAGAGAGGGAGTATTTTTCTAATTACCAGTATTTTGTTTCCCTTCCTTTACATTGCCTTTCCTCCAGGTAATAAAAGGCCTGACATATCTGCGGGAGAAGCACAAGATCATGCACAGAGGTAAGAAGCTATTTCCTGGTTGTTGTGTTTTGAATTTCAGCTATAATCCCAAAGTTGCTGTTTCATCTTTTTTGTATGTTTTGTTTTCGTGTAAAAGCCTTTTAATAACATGTTAAATCTTTGAAATCTTTGTTTAGTTTGCTGGCTGGGGCAGCAGCTTCCACCTTCTTTTTGGTCTTGCTACATCTGTTGTCTGTGGCCGAGATGGACATAGTCATAGTCACTCAGGAAGTCTAGCCAAGAGCCTACGCCAGAACTTAGTTACCTAGTCTCCAGGGTCACTGTCCACTGGACTGGATTGTGCATATCCTCAAAGCCAGGACTGGCCAGGCCCCCCCCCCCCC
>PVKV010034913.1:0-17191 GCA_004027835.1 Alouatta palliata | reverse complement strand
GGAGAAGGAGGAGGGAGGAGGAGGAGGAAAGAGGAGGAAGAAGGAGGAAGAGGAAGGAGGAGGAGGAGACAACAGATACCAACAAATATGAGAATGGGGGACTCTTCCCTAACACATTCTATGAAGCCAGCATCACTCTGATACCAAAATCTGGCAAGAATACAATGAATAAAAATAACTACAGGCCAACAGGCCAATATCCTCTATGAACATATATACAACAATTCACAATACTAGCAAACTGAACACAGTACATCAAAAGTTATTTCACCATGATCAAGTAGGCTTCATTTCTGGGATACAAGTTGTGTTCAATACATGCAAATCAATAAATGCAATTCACCACATAAGCAGGATTAAAAACAAAACCCAGATGATCATTTCTCTGGATGTGAAAAAAGCCTTTAATAAAAATCTGACATCTCTTCATGATAAAAAAAACTTCAATAAACTAGTCATCGAAGTAAAATACATCAAATAATAAAAGCCATCTGTGACAAACCAATAGCCTACATTATTCTGAAAGGGCAAACACTGGAAGCATTCCCCTTGAGAACTGGAACAAAACAGGGAAGCCCACTCTCACCTCTCCTATTCTACATAATACTGGAAGTTCTCGCCACACTAGTCAGTCAAAAGAAAGATTTAAAAGTCATCCAAATAGGAAAAGAAATCAAACTACCTTACCTCTCTTTACTAATGATATGACTCTGTACCTAGAAAACTTTAAAGACATCATCAAAAGGCTCCTGGAATTGACAAACAACTTTAGTAAAGTTGCTGGACACAAAAATCAATGTACAAAAATCAGTACATTTGTCTACACCAACTGCATTCAAACTGAGGTCCAAATTAAGAATGCAATCCCATTACAATAGCCACAGAAAAAAATTAAATGTCTAGAAATACATCTAATCAATGAGGTGAAAGACCTCTATAAGAAATTTAAGAATTGAAAGAGTCAATATCATTGAAATGACTATATTGGTCAAAACGATCTACAAATTCAATGCTATTTTTATCAAGCCACCAATATTATTTTGCACAGAACTAGGAAAAATATTCTAATATTAACATGGAACCAAAAATGAGCCCGAATTTCCAAAACAATCCTAAGCAAAAAGAACACAGCTGAAGGCACCACACTACCCAACTTGCAAACTATATGATAAGGATACAATAATTGAAGCAGCATGGTAGTGATAGAAAAACAGACACATAAACTAAGAGAACAGAACAGAAAACAGAGAAATGAAGCCAAGCCACACACCTACAGCCAGCTGATCTTCAACAAAGTAACAAAAGCAACAGAGAAAGGACTTTCTATTCAATAAATGTTGCTGAGATAGCTGGCTAGCCATGCCATATGTAGAAAAATGAAACTGGACCCCTAACTTTCAACATATAGAAAAATGAAATCAAGATGTGTTAAAGATTTAAATGTAAGACTTCCAACTCTAAGACTCTTAAAAAGAAAACCTAAGAAACACCATTCTGGACAGCAGCCTTGGGAAAAAATTTATGACTAAGCCCTCAAAAGCAATGGCAAGAAAAACAAAATTTGATAAGTGAGACTTAATTAAACTAAAGAGTTTCTGCACAGCAAAAGAAACTATCCACAGAGTAAACAGACATCCTACAAAACAGGAGAAAATATTTCTAAACTATGCATCCTATGAAGGACTGAAATCCAGTCAATGAGGAACTTAAATCAACAAGCAAAAAACAAATAACCTCATTAAAATGGGTATAGACATGAACAGAGAGTTCTCAAAAAAAGAAAAATGATTGGACTACAGACATGTGAATAAATAGCCCACATCACTAATTATCATTGAAATGCAAGTCAAAACCACAATGAGATACCATCTCATACCAGTCAGAATAACTATCATTGCACAGTCAAAAAAAAAAAAAACAACAACAACAACAACAACAGATGCTGGCAAGGCTGCAGAGGAAAGGGAATGCTTATAACCTGTTGTTGAGAATTTAAATTAGTTCAGCCATCATGGAAAGCAGTTTGGAGATTTCTCAAAGAACTCAGAATTATCATTCTATATTCCAATCCCATTACTGGGTATATATCCAAAGGAAAGTAAATTGTTCTACCAAAAAGACACAATCGCTCATATGTTAATCACAGTACTATTTATAATAGAAAAGACATGGAATCAACCTAGGCGCCCGTCAATGATGACTGGATAAAGAAAATGTGGTACATACACAACATGGAATATCATACAGCCGTAAAAAACAATAAGATTGTACTCTTTGTAACAATGTGGATGCAGCTGGAGACCATTAACCTCAACAGAGAACCAAATACAACATATTCTCACTTATGAGTAGGAGCTAAACATTGGGTAGTCATGAACATAAATATGGCAACTGGAGATTCCCAGAGGGGTTAAGGAGGGAAGGGGACAAGTATTGGAAAATGATTTGATATCATACTGAGTACCTGGCAACAAGATCAACTCTTCCCCGAACATCAACATCATGTAATATATCCATGTGACAAATCTGCGTATGTACCTCCAGAATGTAAAATAAAAGTTAAAATTATAAAAAAAGAAAGTTAAGGTAGAAATAATAATGAAGTAGAATGAATATATAAAATATATTCTCCACAAGTATTGGAGTTATTTCTTTGAAAAAAATAGGACATTTAGGGAAAAAGCACCTCTGTTTAGAATGGTCACATAAAAGCAGAAAGGTAGAATATAATGAATAAAAAAATTACATAGATTTACAGACAATAAAGTGCTAGTTGCCCATGACCCTCATTCATTATAAAAATGCAAAATAAAACTAAAATAGGATTCTACATCATTCTCACCCAAATAGTAAAAGTAGAAAGTTTGATAATACCAACCACTGGTGAAGATGTGAAGCAACTGGAACTCTGACACCCTGATAGTGAGAGTTTATAACTATTTTGAAAAATTATTTTGCAATCTTTTCATAAAAGTTAATGTACTTCTATCCTCTTATTTAGCAATTAAACTCCCAGGTTATTACCCATGATACATTAAAAATATATATCCTCAACAAAATTTGAAAAAAAAATTTAACAGCTTTATTTATAATAATTTAAAATATCTGTCAACAGGAGATTTAAAAAAGAAATTGTAGAAAAAAAATACTTAATACGAACAACAAAACAGATAAGTTTCAACAAGTATTTTTGGCAAAAGAAACCACATCTGTAATTCCAGTACTTTGGGAGGCCAAGGCCGGCAGATCATGAGGTCAGGAGTTTAAGACCAGCCTGGCCAACATGGTTAAACCCTGTCTCTACTAAAGATACAAAAAAAAAAAAAAAAAAAAAAAAGACACTATTATGTGAGTATTTAGTGCTTTCCATTTACTGATAGTTCAAAAATAGGCAAAACTAAGCTAAAGTGACAGAAATCAGAACTATGGATGCAGGGACTGAATGAAGGGTTGTATTAAGGAACTTACTTTGGTAATGAAACTATTGTAGATCTTTATCAGATGTTGGCTATATGGGTGCATGCATTATTTAAAAGTCACTGAGGTTTGCATTTATAATCTATAGATTTTACTTCATGTAAATTATACCTTAAAATATGTTCATTTTATAGGAATAAAAAGAAGAAAAAGCAATGTTATTTTTTACTCAGGAGAACAGAAGATAAAACAGATATTCTCTCTGTAAAGCTAAAGAAACCCACAAAGACACATGCCTAAATAAATGATCACTCTCCTCTTGGCCCATTTCCCAAACTGACATATGCAGATAGATGGAGACACTACCTTTATACTGGACTAAAAAGAAAAAAGGTTGCATCCATTCAAGTTCATTGAAGACTGAGAGCTCACATTTCTTAAACTTTTGTTTCTAAAGTATAGCTTCAGTATGGAAATATTTTAAAGGCGGAAAAATTGTATGGTCATATATACATAAAATAAATCAATAAAACACCCGTATGATACATGTACTTAAGCAATTAATTCTCTCAGAGGCCAGACTAGCTGCAAAATGCCAAGTGACTAGATCATTTATTTTTTACAGGACTTTCAACCTGAATCCTGTGTATATCAGTGTACCTCGATGCAAACTGATGATTTGACTTGTAACAGCTGGACTTCTACATTTCTTTTAGCCAGTAGATAGCAAGGTCAACTTTCTATTTAGGGCAATCACTACATAACAAGAATGAGATTTTTTAAAAAGCTTTCAAGAGCATAAATTTGAAAAACATTATAATACACATTTTCAAGCTCATGAAACATTCACAAAAGTAGTCCACATTGTTGGACATAAAACGTAAGTTAATAAATTTAAAAGAATAGAAATCATGCAATGTCTGCTTTTAGAGCACTTTGGAAACAAACTAGAAACCAGTAACAAAAAGATAATTGAAAATCCCAAATGCATGAATATTAAATTACATACCTCTAAATAATATATGGGTCAAAAAATAAATATATTTTTAAACAAATGAGAATAAAAATATATCTAAATTTGTAGATGCAGAAAAAGTACTACTTAGAGGGAAATTTATAGCATTGAATGCACGTATTAGAAAGGAAGAAAACTCTAAAAGCAATCACCTAAATTTTCACCTTAAAACTTAGAAAAGAAAGAGTAAATTAAATTCAAAGCAAGCAGAAGAAAACAAATAAGAATTAGAGAAGAAATCAATAAAAATATGAACAGAAAATTGATAGAGATAATTTTAAAACACACAAAAGCTAGTTATTTGAGAAGACTGATAAAATCAACAATTTTCTAGCCAGGCAAACTATGCAAAAGAGAGAAAGGACACCAATTTATAATATTAGAAATGAAAGCTGGAACATCACTAGAGGTCCCATGTCCAATAAAATGATAATAAAAAATGTCATGAACAACTTCTTGTCCACAAATCTGACAACTTTAATGAAATGGACCAATTTCTTGAAAGAGACAATCTATCATAACTTACAAAATGGGAAATAGACTATCTGAATAGGCCTATGTCTATTAAATAAATTGAGTCAATAATTAATAAACTTCCAAACAGAAAGCACCAGGCTTGGATGAGTTTACTGGTAAGTTTTACCAAACATATAATGATGAAATTATACCAATACTTTATAATCTCTTTCAGAAGATAGAAACATAAGAAATAATTTCTAATTATTCTGTGAGGTCATTGTTGCCTTAATACTAAAACCAGACAACATTAAAAGACAAGTAAGTATAGACCAATATTTTTCATGACATAAAATCCAGAAATTCTCAAAAAAAAAAGCAAAAAAATTCAACAATATATGAAAATAATTATATATAATGACCAAAGCAGATTTACCCTAAGTATGCAAGATGGGTTCAAAATTTAAAAATCAGGCTAAGGAAGAAAACACAGTTATATCAATAGATACAAAAAAGCATTTGGCAAAATCCAACACTCATTCATAATAAAAGCTCTCAGTAACCCAGGAACTGAGTAAAACTTTCTCAACTTGATAAAAAAATACCTACAAAAAAACCTATATTATAATATATGATGAAAAACTCAAAGGTTTCCCGTTAAGATGAAGCATAACTCAAGAATATCTTCTCTCACTACTACTTTCAATGTTGTACTGGAAGTCCTTGCTAATGCAATAAAACAAGTAAAGAAAATAAAAAGTATACAGATCATGAAGAAAAAAGTAAAACTGAAATTTTATTTATTCTAAGATGACAAAAATTGTCTATGCAGAAAATCACAAAGTTTTCGGAAACAAGTTCATGGAACTAATATGCAACTATACAAGGTTATATGATACAAAGTTAATATACAAATTTCAATTGCTTTCCTATATACCAGTAATGAACAAGTGAAATTTAAAATTAAAATCATAATAGGCCAGATGTGGTGACTCACACCTGTAATTCCAGTACTTTGGGAGGCAAAGGCGGGCAGATCACGAGGTCAGGAGTTTGAGACCAGCCTGGCCAACATGGTGAAACCCCTTCTTTACTAAAGATATAAAAAAAATTAGCTGGGTGTGGTGGTGTGCGCCTGTAATCCCAGCTACTCAGGTTGCTGAGGTAGAAGAATTGCTTGAACCCAGGAGGTGGAGGTTGCAGTGAGTTGAGATCGTGTCATTGCACTCCAGCCTGGGCAACAGGGTGAGCCTCTGTCTCAAAAATAAATAAATAAATAAAAGCAGTATCATTTACATTATTTTTCTCCAAAATAAAATACTTAGGTGTAAATCTAACAAAATATAGAGAAGATCTATATAAGAAAAATATAAAACTCTGATGAACAAAATCAAAGAACTAAATAAATGAAGATATATTTGATGTTCTTGGGTAGGAGGATTCAATATTGTCAAGATTTCAGTTCTTTATAACTCGATCTACCGATTCAGCAAGTCTCACTTAAAATCCCAGGAAGCTATTTTGTGGTTACTAACAAATTAATTTTAAAGTTTATATGAGAGGCAAAACCCAAGACTAACCAATGCAATATTGAAGAAAAAGAACAAAGTTAGAGGACTGGAACTAGCCAATTACAAGATTTGCTATGAAGCTATAGTAATCAAAACAATGTGATATTGGTGAAAGTATAGGCAAATATATTAGTGGAACAAATACCCAGAAATAAACCCACAGAAGTATAGTCAACTGATCTTTGAAAAGGAACAATGGCTGTATATGAAGTAAAGATAGATTTTTTTAACAAATGGTGCTGGAATAACTGGGCATTAACATATAAAAAATGAATCGAGACACAAATCTCATACCTTTTACAAAAATTTACTTATAAGAAATCATAGATCTAAATGTAAAATGCAAAACTATGAAACTCCTAGAGATAATATAGGAGAAAACCTAGATGACCTTGAGCATGAGGATGATTTTTTAAACATAACATGAAAGGTATGACCCATGAAATTAAAAAAAGAAATGGATAAACTGGACTTTGTTAAAATTAAAAACTTCTGACTTATGAAATGTAATGTCAAAAATGAGAAGACAAGTCACTGAATAGGAGAAAATATTTACAAAGGATGCATCTGATAAAGTACTGTCATCTAAAATATACAAAGAAATCTTAAAACTCAATATGAAAACAAAGAAACCAATTATAAAGTGGACCCAAGACTTTACCAAAAACCTCACAAGGGAAATATAGATAGATGACAAGCATATGAAAAAATGCTCGACATCCTATGTCACCAGGGGGAAATCTATGATATAACATCACATTGGAATGGCCAAAATCAAAACACTGATAACACCAAATGCTGGCAAGAATGTGAAACAACAGAAAGTCTCATTCATTGCTGGTGGGGATGCATAATGGTACAGGCACTTTGAAAGATGATTTGGAGATTCTGACAAAATGAATAATAGTATTACCATAAGATCCAGCAATTGCACTTCTTGCTATTTATTTAAATGAGCTGAAAATTTATGTCCACACAAAAACATGCACATGATATTTACAGCAGATTTATTCACAATTGTTAAAACTAGGAGGAAAAAATATATCCTTCAGTTGGTGAATGAATAAATACACTGGTATCCAGACAATAAAATGAAACTAAATGAACTGAAAATAAATGAACTATTAAAACATAAAAGACATGAAAGACATTTAAATTCATGTTACTAGGTAAAAGAAGCCAATCTGAAAAGACTACGTGCTGTATGATTCCAGTCATATGACATATTGGAAAGGGCAAAACTAAAGAAACAGTAAGAAGATTGGCAGTTGCCAGAAGTTAGAAGTGGGGTGCAAGGTGGAAGTAGGGAATTTTTAAACAGAGCACAGAAAAATTTTAAGTGAAAATACTTAGTATGTTATTAAAATGGTATATATATCATTACACATTCATCCAAACTAGTAGAGAAAAACAAAATAAAAATAAACCGTAATGTAAACTATGGGCAGTAGATGATTATGATGAATCAATGTGAGACCATCATTTATAAGAAACTGGCACATGTTAATAATGATGAGGAAATGAATATGTGAAGGCAGGGGGCATATGTTTCTGTACCTTTCTCTAGATTTTACTGTGAACGTAGAATTGTCCTAAATAAAAAAACAAAAAAAGCAAAGTACTTAAAAATATGAAAAAATGAGATTATTTGTAATGATTTTAGCAAAGTTCCAGACACATGGTTCACTAAATTTTAGCCATTATTATCATGCAGTTTTTCACGTAAAATTTGGTTTATTGAAGGATAAAATATAAAAGGTAAAATGACATGCAGTGCCCATCATATAACTAGCCACCTTTGGATTGTGAGGTGGGGTATCATTTAAGACTTTCAAATAGGCATAACTTTGACAAAAAATTATTCCTGTTTTGAGCTTCTTTTAAAGGACATCTGTGGGGAAATAAAAAAACCTATGATCAGGCAAACAAACAAATTATTTCACAATCAGTGCTGAATTACATTTTTCTCAACTTCACAGCTATAATGTAAAGCAAGTCTTCTCTTACCCAAATCTATTTAAATATGAAGAATAAAGGTGTACAGCAAATTCTATGCTGACATCTCACATATGCATGAATGATTAAGAAGGAAGTAGCAATAGATCTGTAACATTATAAAATGAAAAATAAGTAACATTATAAATTACTTTGAATAAAATAATTTTAATAAATATTTTAAAAGGTTATAAAATAAGGTAATTCATATTTGGTAAAATGTTTTTACATGTTTTATAGTATATAATAATAAAGATTTTTGTTAATTCAGAAATGATCTATGATTCATTTATTTATATCAAGAAAGCTACATAAAGCATAGGGTGAATGATTAAGATCTTGCAATAGTATTGAAAAAGAAAAAAAATAATAAGATACATAGTACCTTACATGGAATCTGAGCTCTGGATATCATTAATGTAAATTTAGGAAGCAAAACCACACATTATGTTTTGCTCTGTATTGTTAGGTCAACCTGTCTGCCAGTTGAAACCCAATAAAATATAAATAATAACATTTAAGGGTTTAGATCTTCTAGGAGTCTCTAGTGTTTAAAAATAATACATGTGCTTTGGAATTAGTGTATATCATTATATGACTTCTGAAATTCAATTAATATCTATGGCATACCACGGAGTCTATGCCTGAAAGGTATTATATAAATTCAAGTCATAATATTTAGTTCAAAATGACTAAAGGACACTGCAGAATAAAGCATTGTGTATACTTTAAAAATAGAGCAAAAGGCTTGGCAGAATGTCGAAGTACTTCAAAGAAGAGACATAACAACTTAAGAGAGACTTATCTGTGTTATTCCATCAAGGGTATAGAAAACTGGCACTCTTTTCCTTGAAATTTTTATTTCTAATGTGGCAAAATTTATTAATTAGTGACTTTTCCACACATAGCTATTCAGCCAAAATGAATAGATAGATAGATAGATAGATAGATGGATAGATAGATAAATTTCTAGAGAATGGTCCATTTCATTTAGGTTATTATTTTTTCTTTTTTCAATTTATTTTATCCAATTAAATTGTTAAATAGTTACAACTCTTTTATCTTTAAATTGGATTAGTATAAGAATATTATCTACTATTGCTGCATTATTATGATGTAGGCATTTAACAAAATGTTAGAAAAATACTTGTCCACATTACAGATTTAAAACAATATTAACTATTGAAAAATTATGTTTGAAAACAAATTGTATTTTCAGAACGTATCTCAAAATATGAAAGGCTCTAGTATAACTGCTGTATAATAAATTATATGTAACAGTTTTTCAAACAGCAAAATTTAAATTAACATATTTTAAAATTATATATTAAAATTCATAAAGGGAAAGTAAGAGATGAAAATGAAATACTAAATATACAAGGGTAAAAAATATTAAGAATTCTAACATTTTGATGACAATTATCTGAAAGTTCATTAAAATATACTTTCTACTATTGTATATATTTTTAAAATTCTACAACAACTACAAAAGATTATAGATGGATTTAAGATGGGTAATATAGTTGAATATAAGGAAATCTAAAAATATTTTACTATCAAATGCAATACAAGACTATATAAAATACTAGAATATTTTGTCTGGAATATTCTATAATGTTCTTACCTACCATATTTTGGGTGATTACTGAGGTCTAATTAAATATTTGGTGCTTTAATTAACGTGTATGTCTTCAAATTATTTTTTCTAAATGACAAACAGCTATTATTTATTGATATACAGAAAAATTGAATGTACTTGTCTTTCTTTTTTTTAATTCTCAAAGAGTGCTTTTCTAAGTTGTCTTATGCATTTTGACAAGGTCATTTACCAACTTGCATGATTTGCTAGGACTACAATATTAAACTGATTTAAGCCCATTTTGACTCAGTCTCACTTGTATCATATATTCAGAAAGAAAATACATGTTATTAATTATATTTTCCTAAGATTGAGAAAATTATGTCTCTATTCTTCTCATAGGTAATAGCTTTTTTTTTTCTTCCTGAATGTGTATTGTATCATTTTGAACAATTAGATTTACTAGAAGGAAAAATAAGTAACAATAAGAAAAATATGGCCAAAGATAGATGAGTGAGAGAATATGTGTATTTTAGGGGTCCCCAGCTCCTGGGATGTGGACTGATAACAATCCATGGCCTATTAGGAACTGGGTGGGCTGCACAGCAAGACCTGAGTGGCAGCAAGCCTGCAATGCTACCTGAGCTCCTCCTCCCATGAGATCAACAGTAGCATTAGATTCTCATAGGAGAGCAAACCCTATTGTGAAGTACACATGCGAGCAATCTAGGTTGCACACTCTTATAAGAATCTAATTAATGCCTGGTGATCTAAGGTGGAATAGTTTGATCTTGGAACCAACCCCTTTGCTTCCCCACCTTCTGTACCACGTCAGTGGAAAAATTGTCTTCCACAAAACAGTTCCCTGGTGGATGTGAGAGAGAGGTGAACATAATTCATGTATTACATAATACTAGGAAAAATCCCTTCAGCTAACGTGATAACTGTCTTTATGAAATTATTAAATTTCTTATTAAATTTTGGCTACTACTATGGAAATTAAAATAATTTATTTTTCTATCCTAATTATACTTTAGCTATTTGATTCATGATTTTCTCCAGAACATCAAATCATGATCTATAAGTTCCAAAAAACATTCAGAAGTCACTATGGAATCTTTTGAAAAAGAAAAATATTAAAAAGAGTTGAGGTAGCTATAAATATTTATTTTTGCATGCTTAATTTCAAAATATGATGAAATATGCCTGAAAACATCTCGTAAAACAATGAAATGTGAAAGATTAGTTAGGCATATGGGGAGGAAAGCTTTCAAATTAATTGTCAACATTTAAAAATAAATTAAATAGCTTTAAGGTTTTTGTAAAAAGTCTAGTAATCAGGCATGTAATGAGAAAACATGACGGTCTTTCTATACTAAAATGCTGAGACACAATTTTTAAACATTTATCAATTTTTCTTATTTAAAAAATATAAAAATGTGATATACTACATGCAAATTATTACAAAATTACAAATATGATTTCAAGGGTTTGAATTATACTTACAAACTTAAGGCACATATATTGATCTTTTTTAAAAATTACTTTCTACTATAAAAAATGAACTGGTCAAATACATACTTAAGCATCAATCTTTCTATCCAATACATTTTAGAATTTCACTGTTAGTATCTTTAAAATAAATTATTTTACATTTGCAACCACCAAAAAAAACGATCTTACATCTATTTTGATATAAGGTCAAAAAAGATTTTTAAAACTTTTACATGTTGTAGGATTTCATCTCTAAGTCTTCCGACTTTCTGGATGTTCAATCTTAATTTCTCTGAGACAAACTGAATCTTGTTTTTCAAATCTCACAGGAAAATAGCAGACAATAAACATAATGCATATATTATATAAATATTTGAACATACAGCAAAAATAAAATAAGATAATTTAGGCACAGCTTGCTTATCTCTCCTGCAAAAGTAACATGTAAATTGAAAATTACAACCTCTGAAGAAAACATGACAGATGAACAGGAAAGGCTGAGTGAAGAATTCTCACACAACAGTTGAATGACTTGAATTGTCATATTAAGAATAATATTAAAAATATATTGTAATTTGTCAAGGGAGTAATAGTGAGATAATATATAAATCCATATAAATAAATATTTTAGTCTGTATTGCTGGTTTATCATTATCATAATCAGTGACTCAACAGAAACAATAAGAATATTTTCCTGTAGAGTCAATGTATATCAACTTGCTCTTTATTTATTTTATCTCTCATGTACGTTAATTCAAAAGACAGTCCTGGCCAGCAGAAACAAGCATTTTAGTCTTCCAAATAGATATATTTTCCACTATATTTCTGACACACTGTCATTCTATTTTGCTTATGTTATTCAAGCAAAAATTGACTGAAATAAAATATAACCACTTCTCATAGTGGCCAATCTCATCAAAAATGTCCTAGAGTAACTTAGGTGAAAATTGGCAGCTGTTTCTATTCAGTCAATTAACACAATTCTGAGAAACTGGATCTGAACAGGGAAACAAGATTAAATTACATGACTAAACAGGTATTGAGGTGAACCTCCATGCAACTTTTAGAAAGACACAGATTTAAAATGTAGTAAATATTCAGATGAAAGTCACTGAATTCAAGAATTGTAGAAAAAACTGAGGAAACCTTGTAAAATGCAAGTTATTTATCTACCATTTCTGGAATAAGGAGAGCATCTATTGCATCTGTGTAGATTGATTTTATGTGATGACCTAGAGGGTGTTTTGGGATGAGTTTAATGTTTAAATTAGTCAACCTTGAGTAAGGAGATTGCCCTACCTAAGGTGGGTTGGCCTTAACCACTCATTTGAAAGCCTGAATAGCATAAAAAGCCTAATCTCCTTCAACCAAGAGGGAATTTTCCAGCAGACAGTCTTCAGACTGGAACTGCATTATTGGATTTTCTGGGTTTCTAGCTATGTTTGTGGACAATCCAGGGCCCACATTGCAGATTTTGGACTCACCAGCTTCCATACTCATGTAAGCCAAGTTCTGATAATAAAGCCCTTGTATATAAATATGTTTATGTATTCTATTTGTTCTGTTTCTTTAGATAATCTTGACAAATACAACATATGAGAAGAACAGGTTATTACAAAAAAAATAATAATTAGAAACTTTAAGGAATATAAGATTTTTGACATAAAATACCTTAAGTAAGCAAATAACTAAATGGACAGAGCTCAGTATCAAATTAGTGAACTGTGACACCAAGGAAAATAATACACAAGATAAAGATGGTCTAAATTTCTAACAAGAAGCCAAAGAAACATACAAAAGGTATATATAAGCTAATAAAAAGTAAACATTTTTATAGTTACATAAAAGCATATACTTCATATTGAAAAGGCACACACAGTAGCCAGCAGTTGGGATAATGATAAAAACTATTCATACCAATTGCTTGACATGGGAGAAAAAAAAAGCTAACCCATACAGAGAAAAAGCATATAGACAGACAAACACATACAACACCAGAGAAAATAGAAAACAGCATATAAAGCTTTAAAAATACTGGGAAAAAACCTGAATACATAATAAACTGAAAATATGACTATGCTTTCCACAGTTAATTTTTTTGGCACCATAGAAAATCAATTGACTATAAATATTAATATGTGGATATATATTTGTACTTTTGATTCTGTTCCATTGATCTATGTGTTTACCCATATGCCAGCACCACACTTTCTTGATAACTGTAGCTTTACAGTAAGTTTTGAAATTGAGAAGTAAAAGTCTTCCATCTTTACTCTTCTTTTCCAAGATTGTTTTGTCTATTCTGGGTGTGCATTTCTATATTAATTGTGGGATCTGCTTGCTAATTTTTTAAAAGCCATGCTGAAATTTTAATAGGGATTATATTGAATCTCTGGGCCAATTTGAAAGGAATTACTATCTGTACTGTACTGGATTTTTCCCAACCACAAATATGTAATGTCTTTCCATATATTTAGATCTTTAGTTTTTCTTATTAAAGTTTTTTAAATTTCTTGAATTTTTTTTTCTTTTGTATAGGATTGCAAATGGAATTGTTTCAGTTTTTGTTTTTGTATAGCTCACTAATCATTTGTGAAAATTCAACTGCTTTTATATATTGACCTTTTACCTTACAACCTTTCTATACTTATCCTGTGACTTTGCTGTATATAAATATTCTTTGAATAGACTATGTTTTCTATTTAATCAGCCAGAGTTAGCTTTTTGCTGATTGGGAAATTATATTTATATATTTCCCTACATCTAAAAATTAAAAGAAAAAAGCTTATGTACATAATAAATAATTAAGAAAATTAGACATCATTTCTTCATAAAAAGATTCTTAGTAAACAAACACAAGGAGGAATTTGCCTTACTAACTCTGTAAGTGCTCTCTACTAAAAACCCTGGGCTTACTGCAACTATCATTATTTAGCTTTGTGCTATGATCAGTGACAATGCCACAGACTCAAATAAATAAAACATAATACATAAAAATTAGAAAAAAATAAATTAAATCATAATTTATAAATGATAAGTCTTTCATCTAGAAAAAGCAATAAAAAAATTAAAACTGGTAAGAAACTAAAGCAAGGGGACTACACAAAAGTAATGCAAAATAAGTAAACTTTTAATGTATTTCTATGTGGCAGCAATAAAACATAAATTAGAATAAAATTGAACCCATTTACAATGAGCAATTTTATAATAATACATTTCAATATAAACTTATTTAAAGTGAACTTAGGTAAAATCATATTTTAAAAAATAGCAACAACCAGTGCAGTGGCTCACACCTGTAATTCCAGCACTTTGGGAGGCCGAGGCGGGCGGACCTCAC
Organism: Alouatta palliata; assembly: GCA_004027835.1. NCBI lineage: Eukaryota > Metazoa > Chordata > Mammalia > Primates > Atelidae > Alouatta > Alouatta palliata. The sequence continues at coordinate 2,324 of PVKV010034913.1, read as the reverse complement.
GTCTGGAGTTCAAGACCAGCCTGGCGAACATGATGAAACCCTGTCTCTACTGAAAATACAAAAGTTAGCCAGGTATGGTGGCAAGCACCTATAATCCAAGTTATTTGGGAGGCTGAGCAAGGAAATCGCTGGAACCCGGGAGGTGGAGGCTGCAGTGAGCCAAGATTGCACCGCGGCACTCCAGCCGGGCAACAGAGCAAGACTTCGTCTCAAAAATAAAATAAATAAGTAAAATAAAATAAATTAAATATTTTAAAAAACAACAATAAGAACTCTAAAAGTTTACATTTATTTAGTCATATAGTTTACAGTAAAAATAAGACCCAATAAATAAAAAACACGTATCACATTTTTGAAAAGAGAAAACTATATTGTCAAGGTGATACATTTTCAAAATAATTTATAAATTCAATATAATACTGATCCAAATTATAATAGGATGCACATATAAAAAGGAAAATCACAATGATTTTCAATTACGTAATTTGGAGAAAAGAGCAAGAAAGAATTACCTGCAAAATGGCATCCTGGGCTTGTAGCCCTAAGGTCTCAGGAGTTAAGTTAGCATACATTGCCTGGATCAACTGTTCTGGCTTTGATTTGTTTTTGCGAAAGATGAAAATTTAGCAATTTATGAAAAAATGCGGTGACTGTGTGATTTTGGAGGGGATGTTTTTCTATAAGAAATCATGAAACATGATGATTAAAAATATGGTATTGTTTTTGAAGTAAACTAAAAAATCTTTAATGAGAATAACATGAAATATAATGAACTATGTGTGAATCCCTATCTATATTTATGTATCTATGAATGTATATATGTTTATGGTAATTTAGTACATTAAACAAGTAAAATGTTTTATCATTAGAGTAAGGATGATTGATAATAGTTTTTATTGTAATAGGAATATATTATTGTTTTTGGAAGTCAATTAAATAGAATGTCTTAAAAATGATAACCTCAGGCAAATATATATAGAACACTAGACATTATGGAAAAAATGAAAGATATGAAAAAGGCCATAGTGAGTTGCCAGGAGCTGAACTGGGATTCAGCTATGTAGAATGGAGATATCTGAAGCATTGGAATGCTCATTCACAATCCTTAATTTGGAAATCCTTAAGTTGTCAATGTTTTAATACAATAAGAGATGTATAGAAATAAAGGAAATTACATATAAATTAGTCAAAATAGACCCAAATGAAGCCTACCAGGCAATAACCACCACTTGAGAGAAGATCTGAAAAGGAGTTTGGGAAGACATTCTGCAACAAAAAGGAAATAGTTATCCAGAATTATTGTGCTGTGCCCCAAGAGGTTTCTTCTTCAGGACTTTTTTTTTTTTTCTCTCCTTTTTGAGATGGAGTTTCACCCTTGTCGCCCAGGCTGGAGTGCAGGGGTGCCATCTCAACTCACTGCAACCCCCGCCTATCAGGTTCAGGCAATTCTCCTTCCTCAGCCTCCTGAGTAGCTGGGATTACAGGCACCTATGACCATGCCCAGCTAATTTTTGCATTTTTAATAGAGACAGGGTTTTGCCATGTTGGCCAGGCTGGCCTCGAATTCCAGACCTCAGGTGATCCGCTCACCTCGGCCTCCCAAACTGCTGGAATTACACAGGTGAGCCACCCCACCCTGCCAGGACTTTCTTTTATACTGCAGATCTGTGTTTCTTGGGCTGATATGTTCTTAACTAGTACAGCTAACATATTCAAGATAGTTTCCATCTGTTGGCCTCCATCTGTTGGCCTCACCCTGTCTCATCCGATTTTATTATAAGTCAGAAGGAAAATTTAGGAAGGCGTATGTGAGACAACATCTTGATAAAGAAACAGGCAATGAGTGAGTCCCTACTGACACAGCTTCGTTGACCTTTAGTAAAAGGAAGCATTAACAGAATAACTAAGTAGATATAACTAAAACGGGCTGACTCATCAAGATCCAACAGATAAAAGTGCATAGAAGTATACCAGAAAAAAAAAAAAGAAAACAGTTTCTGGCACGTTGAATTACGTACTGCCTAAAGAAAGACCAGAATTATTGATTCTCAATTTGCCAGCAGTGTGTGAACCTTTACTCCATGCTTTCTTACATTTATCTTTTTTAAAAAATCTTTTTCGAAAGCTGATCCAAGATGGCCGATTAGGAGCAGCTGAGGATTGCAGCTCCCAGTGAAAGCGTGGAGGGTGAGTGGACGCCACATTCCCAGACGGATTTTTATTGCCCACAGACCAGGAGATTCCCAGGGGGAGGAGCCCCACGGGTCACCAGCGCACCTGGTTTGGCCGGCGCGGCTGGTTTGGCCGGCGCAGCTGTTTTCGCC